>CM046839.1:23137380-23138411 GCA_025618425.1 Heliocidaris tuberculata
GACACGTGTGCATACTTCAGTTCTGTTTTTTCTCAGTGAAAAATAAATATCACCTTATGCTGTGGTGCTAGATAAATCTACCACTTTTCCTGTTTGGGTGTAATACGTGAATTGTGATATTTGTTTACTGTGGAGGGACTTCCCATCATTGTTCACGAGTTTGGATTCTATTTTGAGAGACTCTCTCCCAACTGGAAGACCCTGAAATGGTTAACTTTTAAACATGAACCATTTATTGTTCAGTCATACTGCCAACAGCAGAACAGTGAATTTGGTCATGCTCATAAAGGAATATCTCTTCGTTGTTTGAGTCACTCTTTCTGTGTGTTAGAATATTTACAGACCAGAAATTTGTGAAAGATGCTGGATACACACATTAATCCGCTCTTGTTTCGATTTCTTAGCGATGTCTATGATATGCATTATCGGCAAGACATAATGAGACACATGTGTGTGCCTACAGAGGAGGAGGAGGAGGAGAAGGTAAAGACGGAGTACAATTGGTGTTTGTCAATGAAGTGCTGTCAGACAACTGCATAGCTAGGATTTAATTTCAGGGGGATGGTCGTGAGCACGCAAAGCGTACAGAAATTACTGATGAGGGTGGCTGCAGGGGGGGGGAGCAAATTTTGAGAGAAAGATAATGACTCGTAGCACTGACTGCTTTTCAATTTTTTGGAGGCAATACTGCACTGTGCATGTAACAGAGGGTGGGCACGGGGAAGGAAAGCTTTGACATTTTAGAAAATTTTGAGAGAAAAACAACGGCTCATAGCACCTTTTTAGATGGAAAGTTAGTTCGACGCCCTGACTGCTTTTCAATTATTTAGACCAATATTGCACTGTACATGTAACAACAATAGATGCACATGCATATAGCGGGCAGGTTTTGTGTACACAGAATACACATGTAGTTAGGGCAGGACGAACAGCAAGTTCATGAATGAACTTAGGATGTTGTACCTTGATTTCTTACTTTAAAAAAAAAAATGATGTCTATAACGCCCCTCAATTCTTTCTCTCCTTACATT
>CM046839.1:23138911-23286552 GCA_025618425.1 Heliocidaris tuberculata
GATTTCATTTCATCATTCCTTGTCTGTACTTTTTCTCACTCTTTTCTCTCACTTCCCCCTTTTTCGCTCTTGCATTTTTTCTTCTTTTTTTTAGTTGGCTTTTTTTTTGGGGGGGGGCAACTGCCCCCATCACTCCCCCCTCCTGGCTACGCCCCTGCTGTCAGATTCATGTATGTTGACATACTTTAGAAAGAGCATATGCTTAGAGACAGTAGGGTGTTGACTCCAAACGGATGAATGCCCTTTTACTTCTAAGCAGATGATGAAGATGGTTTAGAAACAACTTTATATTTTCATGAATTTGTTCATTTTGGGAGAGGTTTCAGATGTCTATGTATTCTTATGTGATTTATCACATCTGTCATAAATCTTCAATCATATCTTTATTTCATTAAAATATTTTTATATTGCTTTTCTAACAATCATTTATATCATCAATTGTGATTTTCATTTTAGATTTTCTTTTGTTGGCAAATCTGGTGTGAGAAAATCTCTCACATAAATCAGCTGCTATACTTTGAACAGTTTGTTTGTTATCTTAACTTGATTCTGTAAGCCTATTGGAAAAGGTAATTGTGTCATATTTGACTTTGGATATGTTTGCATGGTATATCATCCTTAATCACAATGTGGCACGAATGTCTTACCACATACATGTATCACTCTAATGTCACCAAAGCAGTGGACTTAGATCTGATCATTTGTTGAGAATGTTGACTTTGAACAGACTCGTCATTTACATTTCATTGTTTTCATATCTCTACAGATTGACCGGATCCCCGGTGAGCCGTTAGGTATTGAGATCTGTGGAGGTACAGATACACCAGAGGGCTGTATCTATGTGAGTGGTGTAGCCCCTAACTCTGCCACCCAGCGCATTGGAAGAGTTCGACCTGGAGACCAACTATTAGACGTCAGTGGTAATTGCATGGTTGGCATCACCCACTCTAAGGCCATGGATGTTTTAAGGCAGGTTGAGAACAGCACGGTTCACCTTGTGGTTGCCCGTAAGAAGCCAGAGATGGGATCCAGCTATGCTGACAGTGAAGAAGAGGATGATTATGTCGAGAATCTTGCAGTGGAATTGGCAAATGCTGACTTTGGTAGCGATGGAGAGCCCATGGGGGCAAGCTCGGACATTGAGTGTAGCGATTTAGGGCCGACATCACCTGACGGTAGGCTGCTCTCACCGATAGGATCATCAGATGAACTAGACGGGGCTGTGTATTCTCGAGTGAAGCAATCAACACCACAGAAAGATGGACTGCAGCTGTTGATGTCAGAGAATAATAACTCTAACAAGAAGAAGAAGCGATTAGTGAGTCTTCAGCCAGGTATCCGCAGTCCTTCTCTCAGAAGTCCGACCTTCTCAGAAGATAGTGGAGAGGGGGATTCCTTCAGGTTCAAACCACACTTCAACCCAAGGTCTAACAGGACACATCTCAAAGGTAAGCATCAGTATAGGATCATTTCAGGAATATAATTTGTGAATGCTCCTTTGGTAAAATAAAAACTGTTTCATTGGCAAATGGATTGCACAGACAACACATGAAGGAGGCAATGTGGAGGTGGAATGAAATATCTTCTTCTGTAATAAAAAATTGCATATACTGCACATCTTTTTAAAAATATTTCAGTGTGAGCACTTTGTGAGGTGAATAATACATGTAGGGAGAGCCAGTCTTTATGGTTGAAACATTTTACACTTGTACCAAACTTAGAGCAGTCCATGATGATTTAACTCATTGAAAGCAGAGCCTTACAAGCCCTGAGTTTAAATGAGTGAAAAACTTTCAGAAAGAGGACATTTATTGGAAATGAAACTGTCTTCAATAGAGAAAGACAAAATTGGGACAACAGTAGCAGACCTTAGAATGTACTGATCAGTAGCCCACTGATTAGAATGAATTCACAGAAATACCAAATCTCATGCATCAGGCGTGACAGTCACGCCTCAGGGCTCTCTCTCACGCAACCATTTTCTCACGCCTTAAGTGCAGCCAGACCGGGGGCAAAAAATAAAAATTTGCGAGTCTATAACATGGACGAATGCTGCCTAGCTCTAATAGTGCCATAATTCATAAATATCACATTTTAGAGATGTAATCGGCGGTCCCGCTACCCTAATCTGAAAATTTGCGTATCTTATGCGTGTCCGTAAGGAAAATGGGTTCCAAAACCTGATCTGTATTTCTAGAAATTTTCAGTTTCAGAACAGGATTTTTCGTATGTTGCAAGCTGAAAAGTGTCCAATCCCACGTTGCATTGAGATAGCCGGTGTGTGAGATGCACACACGATATCTCCGTTAGTCTTGAGGTTATAGTTTCCGATACAGTGGAGGTAAAATTCAGCTGGACCGCACGCCCGGAGCCCACTGGGACTTTTGATCAGCGGGCAAACGCATGGGGCACATGCACTCCCCATTGACCTACATGCACCCAAAAACTCACCTGCTAGGCCCAAAACTGCCTTCGAGACAGCTAAAATGAAAATTGATATATATCCATGGCAATTCTTAATTTTTTTGGGTTAAAATAGTTACAATATCAGCTTTCAGGATTTGAGAAAGAAGTGAAAATAGATTTAAAATAAAGAGACCAAAAATAGGATTTTGTCTTAAGTGGCTGAATTCTCCACCCTCCCCCTTACTCTAAGCTAAAATAGTCACTTTATATAGTATGCACCAGATCACAAGATTTAAATGCTAAAGCTCCCTACCATGGGAGGGGCCACGCACACGCCTTCACCGCGCTGACGTGCGGAAAATCTCAATCCTAGCTAGTCTCTGACCTTGGCATCTCTGAATTCAGTCAAACTTGATGAGGAGCATACCCTTCTATTTGTTCCTGGAATAATGGTGATAATTTAAACTACAGCAATCCCATCAGTCCACCCTGATATTAAACAAAACGATCAATGAAAGTTTGAGCAAAATCCAAAATCCGATAAGAAATAAAGTTTATGAATTTTTGAAGTTGTGATCAATCAAACAAAAATTGGAAACTCCGTGATGTATCTTGCGCAAGATGCATCACAGAGTTGCCAGTTTGTGTTTGATTGATTACAACTTCAAAAATCATATCTTTCTTATTTCTTAACAAATTTTGCTCAAACTGTCATTGATTTGTTTCTTTAATTCTTCTGCTTCTTTTAAAACCAACTTAATAGTAGGATGGACTTTCCCTTTAAAGAAGAACCATTATTATCCACACCACATGTGAATTGGGATAAATATCAGTTAGGTCATTTGTTGGAACCATCACCTTCAGGTGTTTATCTGAAATTAATAGTTCACCAAAGTGAAACTACTGATATGCACAAACACATGTGTGATACAAGAAAAAATATGTACTGTAATACAGGGGCATATTCCAGGATTCTCTTTCAGGGGGACAGAGGGGGCACAAGTTCTGAAAAATTTCTGGCAAACAAAAGGCAAAATAAAACAAAAAATTAAGATTGTCACATTTCTAGATGCCTATTTTAGGTATGCTAGATTGCATTTTGCAGAGGGGAATGATATGTGCCCTCTTCTCCCCCCCCCCCCTCCCCCAATCAGGCCAAATGTCAGGTCTATCATCAACATTAAGCCTTTTATAATCTTTCCTACTATATTAAGCCATTGTGGGGGTGTGGACATGTTGCACCACCATCTTGATGTTTTAAACATGTTGTATATTAGGAACTGTGAGAAGAAAGGTGCTATTCCATTTGACATTTCTTAAGTGAATAGCAAAACAGAAGTATTCCTGGTAGTGGTATAAAGGTCAATCCAATATGTGAAATTCTAGCTCAGTGCCGTCACCAGCTTTTTTCAAGGGGGGGTGCCTTTTGGAAAAAAAAAGACAAAACTTACCAACTCCAATGTCAGGCAGTGGTGCTGGTGGCGCAGATATGAGCTGTTCGACACTACACAATAAGAACATGTCGCCCTTTTCAAAAGACACCCCCCCCCCCCAATTTTTTTTTTTTTTTTTTTGTCTGGAGGGGGGTGCGTTCGCACCCTCCGCACCCCCCTGGTGACGCCCATGTAGCTAGATGGTGTGTATGACTTGTTACCATCACAAATTCTCTCATCTTAATTTTATTTTTTCTAGTATTATGTAGTATATATAACTTTTTATTTTAAAAGATAGATTTCTTTCACTAAAGATAAATTTATTTCATTAGTCAGTCAGATTTTCTTAAAACAAGCAATATACATGTACTTCTACCATTCGTACCGATGTATCCTGTGAATATTATGATCATTTAGTAGAGCTATTTGTGATTGATATAAGATCATTAAAATACATGAATTTATCAAAAGCCTTTAGAGATTAATTTCAATGTATGCATAAATATTAGACATTTTGTGAAGATCTTTACAATGTAAGGATATGTCCCACCCCCTCCTTAGATGATGATTACTGCTAGCATCTCCTAGTTTTGATTTCATGTTGAACCATGCATGCATTTATTCATTCATGGACATCAGGACCGTAACGTGACGTAGGTCATTGCCAACCAGATGCGGCTTGTACTTGAGAATATTATTATTGAGTTTGCCCAACAGATGGACGTAAGTGATGATGTGAGCTACCAACATGTACATCATCATCATCAGCCATCCATCGATTCATGTGTGCGCTTTTGTCTCCATCCCTTTACTCACTTTACTTTTACAACCTCTTAGACATTATAATTCATTCACAAAGGCACAACCAAAGCATGACATAGTCACTAACTTGTTCGGATTGATTTTCATCAGGTTGCTGCCCTTAGGGATGGGGACAGCTACTGAGTAAGTCATTCTCCTCCAGCTACTATATGCTTCCATAGATCAATTCATTCACAAAAATTCTTGAAGCAAGATGACTACATAAGTTTTTCAAAGCTGATGACCTCATCACCAGCCAAGATGACAAGATCCTGTACTGATCTAAAACCAAACAAACAAAAAATTCAACCGCTATTTATTATTAATTAAAGCAGTTCTTGTGGTACTCATGATTCAGATTCAGAGCGGGAGAGAGAGAGAGAGAAAAAGAAGAGTGCAAGCAGTTCAGAAATTAACATAATCAGTGCAAATTATCTTTGCTCCTCCACATTTTTTTTTTGAAAACCATGAACGATCTTATTTCTTCTGGATCCTCACCTTTCATTCTGAGGTTTGTGATTATAGAATTTTATAAAAATTCTCAAACAGATCTGCTCTTGTGATTTTCTTAAAATCTATTTCAAATCTGAATCAAATAAGAGTTATTATCTCTTAATCTATCACACAACCTCTATTGGAGAGGGTATGTAATGTGTTACAATCCAACACTCAACTTCAAAGTGTATACCAAAATATGACGTACATCTGTGTATGTTGAAAATATCTCTAGGCTTTGGACTTGAAATTTCTCTGAAAGCTCTGTAATAAATAAAGATGGACATCTGTGCATCTTTTGGATGATTGATCGGAGCAAGTCTGTTTTTCCCTCCAATTAGAGGAATTCGCCTTCATGATATGACATCAGATGTTTATTATGATAGTGATTCTTCACAAGCTAACCTGTCTAGCCATGCTTCATCATGCGTAGAACCAGCATGGCATCGTTTTTCTACGATAATACCAGGATGGCTAGCCAAAGCTGGAAAAGTTTCAATTCACAACCTCACTGGAAAAATGTTTATGATACTGTTTTTTTTCTGTTCAGTCATGTTTTGTTTCCAATACCAACAAAAAGAATTCTGTGTGGAGCCTTTCAAAAATTGAATTTTTAATTCTTACAAGAAATGTACATACATTTTGCTCTGTGTTTATAGTTGATTATTACAATGTGTTGAGAACATTTTTCTTTATTTGTAACTGTATGCTTGAAGCAAATGAAATCAGTACAATATGTAGTAGATTGAAAATTATCAAGTTTTGGGGAAACTATTAAGCATTCCAGGATATCAAATGCTGAAATTCACACTTGCAGAAAGTACAGCACAGATTAAGTTGTGAATTGAAGTTTCCTGTGATACATGAAAAATACTTGTCAAATCTCTGCATAATTGACCTTGTCCCATGCATTTTAAAAAGACTTCCTGAAGCATTTGGTATGAATCGTAGAACACTGCTAATTGGTATCACAGCTTGAGGGTTGTGTCGTCATACTTACATGTGTGAATAAAAAAATATAATCACTCAGTCATAGTAGGAGCACTCATGCAAGGCACAGACAAAATTGACGTCATACAACTTGGTAGACATCCGAGAGGAAACTCAATGAAAATTATCCTCATCGTGACAAGATGGAAAAATTGCAGTGTAGTTGTGAGAGGTCTGCCTGCCATAAATGTTTTATTGAGGTTAAACATGCAGTGTTCGCAGCTGGGAATGATAGCCAATGATTAACTCATACAAACCCACTCATGCGTGGTTTGAAGATGCCATACTGTTAAATAAAATAATGCAGATGTTAGGATGAGATTGTAAGTTCCTCTATACTTATCTATAACACAAAACGTGATATTATATTTCGGATGTGCAAGAAAAAATGTGTATATATGGACTTAAGGGAAAGTCCACCCTGGTATTAAGTTGATTTGAATAAAAGAAGAAAAAAATGATAGAAACAGATTAGTAAAAGTTTGAGCAAAATGCTATGAGAAATAAATAAGGTATGAATTTGGAAGTTGTAATCAAGCAAACACAAGTTTGGCAACTCTGTGAAGTATCTTGCGAGCTCCTCTCCCATTTGCACAATACAGAAAATCTCATAAATTTTCATTTTTTTAGTTTTTGTTGAAGGAATAGATTTGTTTTATACAGGCTCTGTGTTAACACATATCAGCAGTAATTATATTTAAGGTGCATATATGATTGAATATTTTCTTTAGAGAAAACTGAAATTAATGATTTTTTGGGTGCTGGGCAAATGGTAAAGGAGCTCGCAAGATACATTACGGAGTTGCCAATTTGTGTTAGATTGATTACAACTTCAAAAATGAATAACTTTCTTATTTCTTATGATATTTTGCTCAAATCTTTACTGATCTATTTCTTTAATTTTTCTGCTTCTTTTAAAACCAACTTGTAATCAGGGTGGACTTCCCTTTTAAAGAGAAGGTTGAGTTCTGGGAGAGGTGAAAAATAATTTATGAGTTTTCTCATTCTTTTTATGTCACTTTGGAAGAACATCATATTAGAAATGTTCCCTGAAAAGGATAGCTCTTTAAATGCCCTCATATTCGAAATATGACGAGAAATAGCTGCAATGTTCGGGCTAAACATTCATGCCACTTGTTTGTGCAGTCCCGTATACCCATTTCTGTGTGAAGTATATGTGTTTTTCAGCAAGATTGGTTCAATTTCTTATTTGATGATTCCCAAACCTCACAGCATAAAACATTTTTTTATGTAGACAAGATCAACCTTTCCCAATAGACTGGTTCTGGAATGTATAAATTTATGCACACTTCTTCTCTGAGCACATAGTGATGAGCTATTCCATTAACCTGCTTTTTATAAATGAGCCTCAATGCTTGGAATCCAGTTTGCATACATTACTTGTTGCTATGTCCGGCAAGCCTCCAGCAAGCTTTCAGGTTGTCAAGAACAACCTTTGTTTGAAAGGTATGTATAAAATTTGCATACATTACCGAAGCGGTCTATTGCTTTGAGACAGTTTCTTTCACAATGTAATAGACCGCTTCGGTAATGTATGCAAATTTTATACATACCTTTCAAAGGTGGTTGTATACATTACAGAACCGGTCTATTGCATGACCAGTACTCAAGTTTATCTTTAAATGTAAATCGATCATCCAAACTTTGTTCAAAAACATACATGTAAGTGTTTGTTTCTACATGGTAGGTAATATTAGTAATTTATTTGTAATGACTGCATGTAATTTATACTAGTATATAGATAATTTTGTCTTTCATTACGCTATATGGCTTAGTTATGTGCTGGTAATCTAATTTATTTCAATTTCAAAATGTCTGTTTTCAAAATTCCCCACCAATATGATCGTTATCACTCTGTCCAAGGAAACTATAATCTATTCTCAAACTGTCATGATCACTTTCACTGTTTTTAGTTTCCCTTCGTCTTATTTCTTTTGTTCACATCAGGAAGTAGTTTGAAACCATTCAGTCAGCTACACTGTAGAAACGCATTTTTAGTTTGTCTTTAAATAGTTTCCAAGGGGAAAACCAATGTGGCTTGACAGATAACCACCCTGATTACATTTCCAAAAAAAATTTGCTTTGAAAGTTTTTAATGTCATTTTGATTGTTGATCTATAACCTGGTAGAATAGTTTTTATGCACACATCTACTTTGTGCGTTTGCAATGGAGGAAGGGGACAATATTCTACTCTCTTCCATCGAGAGTTAACGTGCTCCAGTTACAGTTTTTAAAAGTTATATTCTGTTAAACATCTTCTTCTTTATATGAATATCTCTTTGTGATGTACATGTACCTTTCAAGTAGGATGCACAAACAAGTATTAGGTCCTAATTACACCTGAAAGCTAATTGACCCTAATCTCATGATATTGTATGCTTATTGGGCTAATTGGTCTACATTAGGAAAAGCATGCCCAAAACTTCTGCTTCTTGATCATTTCCATGTGTACACAATGAAATGGAAGGATATGTTTCATCATTACACTTATTGTCTGGTCAATTAAAATATACCTTATGACATAATGAAGGCATATTATAGACCTGTGTGTAATATCTTGCCAAGAAGCAGGGCAGTGGTTGACTTTTTGGTTTTTCATGCCTTTTTTAAAATGATAATTGCCTTCACAAATTGACCTATAAATTTCAATTGAGGAAATGGACTTATTTGCGTCAAAAGTGTTTTTTCCTGTGCTTTCCCCCACATCTCTATTTTGATAATGTGTTTATTTTCATTTTTTAATATAGTTTGGTTTATATAGTCTGACTGACACTACTTGACCGGATTTGGTATTATCAAAGAAGGATTCAAGCAATTGAGGGATATAGGACTGATAAATTCACCCACGTCTACTTCTACGTTGATTCTTGGTAGACCATCTGGTACCTCGCCAAGCTTAATGGCAAGCTTACGGCAAGCTTGCATTGTACCAATTATGTAAATTAGCTGCAAGCTTGCCGGAAGATTGTTGGCACGCCTGTGTGCATGCTTGCCAATAAGCAAACCAAAATTTGTATAGGGGATAATGTGAAAAGAAACATTTTGGAATTGCATGAGATGCAATTAGTGATGAATAAATCACATTTTACCTGTAAAAAAAGAAAAGAAAATGTGATTTATTCCAAAATTTTAATTTAAATAATTCTTATTTTACAATTAAAATAAGAATTTAAGAAAAGTTCAGTGAATTTTGAGTTAATTTCAGTGAAAGAAGTAGACTGCAAAGATTTTGCCAAATATCAGTCAAACCCTGAAGATGAAAAATGAATTGATCAATTTAGTAATATTATCAGCAATGACAAAAAAGACATTTAAAGGGAGTAGAATACAGGGACAGGGGGGGGGGGGAGAGAACAAGGTTGTATTTTTTTTTTCTTGAGCAAATCTGTAGATAGAGAAAAGAGTAGAAGGGAAAACACATAACATGCATTACATGATCTTTTTTACTGTTCCATCAATGTGATCATCCACAAACCAAGTACACATGATTTTCTTTCCCTAATATTTTAGAGAGGGAGAATGAGCAAATTTATTCTGATTATTTATAACTGAGTTTAGTTTATTTACCTTTGGCTTTGAAAATCTGTGCTACATTTGAATTGGGAATACCCTATACCATGTTATAATATAGATATAATGATTCATGCAACATTAATAGAGATAAAGCACTTTTATGACTGTGCACTAGACTGCATCGAGATAAGCTCCCCGTGCTGTGTGAGTTGGCGAGACACACAGGAACTCAGCAATCATCGATAAAAGATCTCTCGCACATGCAGTCAGAGAATAAAAGAGAACAGGCTCAGTCGCTTGGGGTTATTAGTGCACACAACAGAGCAAAGGGCTCCAACGTCGAGCCAGTCAGCATTCAGCGGTCTTTTCAAGGCATTTCGAAGGTTGGGGGAGATATTGGTGGGTTTACTTGGAAAGAGGGAGTATCTTTTGTGGATTTGCGAAGTGTTTGGAAAAGTCTCTTTGGGGTCTTCAGGAATAGGATTGTTCTTTGGTTTACTATAAATTTGTAAGGATAAATTGGTTTTTCATCATTGTTGGAGCTGGATGTGAAAGTCAACTAGCGGAAGCTGTTCAAGGATAAGCAGAGCTACCTAGTATATTTATGAAATTCTTTGTCCTCTGTGCCTATACACCTAGAGAAGTAGTGCAGTCATATTTTGGTTATCACTATCAGGGGACTATGAGAAACCTTTTCTTCTTGTGATACAATATGTGCAAGTTTGTTTGCAGGCGTTGTTTTGAAATTTTCTGACATTGCTATAAAGACTTGATGCTTAAAGGAGGTGTTATTACTTGGATATTGTGATCAGCGAACAATACACAAATTGAGTCAGAATATTTTGCCATTGAATAGAAGCATTATGCAGACTTTACCAGCTCTACAGACATACAACTGGTGGAATGACTTTGGATTTTATTGTAAGCTTGAAACCATATTTTCTTTCATAATTACCTTGTTGAACCAATTTAAGCATGCAGAGATATGATTGAGGTGGAACATGTATACAATGTATCATCACTTTGATGGGTAGAATGTTTATACTTACAAATGCATGTTATTGATTTGAATGTATCTATGTCTGGTTGGTTCGTTCATATTGTTCATAATTGTCTGTTTTTTGTTGTACATGTACATTTATGTACATCAATACTAATAGTTTGATTGGAATATAGTCTTTTACATGCATGAGTTCAATTCAGTTCAATTCATGAGTTGACTATAGTATTTGTATGTACGTTACTTTTCATATTTAAAGAAATATAAAAGGAATTAGTTTGAGAGATACATTGTGTTCATAATGATATATGGGGAATAATGAAATATCCCCCAACACATCAAATAAGTTTACAGTAACAAAACAATGACAATATTATTTCTTATATATTTTCAGTTTTACATGTAAGGTCTAAACATGGGTAGTTTTGCATCTTCGGTTTGTTTTAGAAAATTACACAATGCCTTTATTATTTGATTCCTGTCAGTCTGTCATTGGCCTTATTCATATAGGGAATAGAATTCACTTAAGATGATATACATAATTAAATTTTTCAAAGTGTTTCTGTAAACCATTCAGCCTGCAATACCTCCAATCATATATTTGTGTTCTCCAAAGATTCAGGAAATTGAATGCTATGAAACTGAGTCATCCCTTGTGTAATACGGCATATATTTCGCGGGGGTTTTATTTTCACGAATTTCGCGAATCGCGAGTGGGTCGCGAATTTAACATCACACCAAAATGTTGTCAACATAAGAAGTCGGTTGAATTTGTTGTCTCCTGGTCAGAAATTCGCCACTTCGCTTTGCAAAAGTACATCATCACCGCTGTTTGTAGATTTGAGAATTTTCCGACCGCGAATTCAACCACTCGCGAAATAGTCTGGTTAGTCCTATTCGCGAAAAATTTATGGCCGCGAAATTTATAGTTTATACAGTATTTTATAAATTAATATTGCCTTAATCATATCCAGGGAAAACTGTATTTGAGAGAGAAAATCTAATATCACCATTCAAAGTTCCATTCTTAGGTTCATTTAAGTTAGAAATCTGCTTTCTGCTTTGAAATACTGTAGTAAATAGTCAGGTTCACACGAAGGGAGCTAAACTTAGTTTCGCTTGTAATTTCAAAACTTTAAGTTAACTTGTAGTTATCTTGTAGTTTCAGACTGTATGAACGGACTCGTAGTTTCGAACTTTAAGTTTAATTGTAGTTCTGGAATCACAAGCTTGCTTGTGGTTAACGCCGAAACCACGAGCAGTGGGGGGGGGGGGGGGGGGGTCCTCCGCGCAGTTTTGGACCTTGTGGATGGAATGAAGTTTTGCAAGCTCATATAGTTAACGATGACCTCTCTGTTCATGTTAAACTTCTTGGTCATACCCCTTGCATGAAGTATGAACACAGGATCTGTATGTGTACTGTACACACAATCGGTATTTACTTCCAGTGTTAACAACGACAATTGCTCGGCTTGTAGTTTCAGAACAACGAGCATCGTTGTTTCAGGCCCGTGTGAACCCTCGTTGTGGTTAGGGAGTCGCTGTTTCGTTAACTTAAAGTTATGCTTACTTAAAGTTCCGAAACCACAAGTCCCGTATGAAAGTAGCTATTATTTCTATTTTAAAAAATCTAATCTGTAGATATTTAGTGTGGGTATACCAGGAAACAACTTGCATATATATCGATTAAAGTCAGAGCCAGAATATGGGATTACACTTCAGTGTTCTATTCTTAGGTTAAAATGCACTGTTTTGTTTTTGCATAAGTGAAACATGATGGCTAAAAATATTGAAATGTAATAGAGCCATTATTTATTCATACTACAGATGTTAACCAGGAAATAACTTATGTGGATTAAAGAAGACAGGGATCATATTTCACTGTTCTGTTTTAGCTTACCAAGTAGGTACATTGCTTTTTTCCATAAATGAAAGGTCATAGTTTACAGTCTCAAAACCAGTAGGTATGCATATTTAATGTAAGGATATTCTTGATAAAAAACAGGAATTAACTTAAATATGGATTAAAGATAGATTTAGCTATGAATTCATGTAGGGAACAAAGTGATTGGGGCCTTTGGCATTCTTGAGTAAATCTATTCTGATATTTCACTTTAAATGCTTACTGCTTTGCACTCCAGGAAGTATGTACATATTGATCTTTTGTGCAGTAATATAGTTCTAGCAGGGAGATGTATGAATTCCTGAATTGACAGAGGCATTTCAGTTAATATCATTCTGAATTTGAAAAGGAATCAAAAATTGCTAAAGTCACTGAACCGTTTTGTATGATAAAGCAACTCAAAGAAATATCTACAAACTTAAAGGCAGCAATATGTTACCTGTTCATTTGCAAGCTGGGTTAATTGTTCTACATGAGGTCATGTGTTGAATTATTTCCCCATCTGTATTCGTTATTGATCTGAAGGTGAAATGACGTGTGTATTTTTTAAAAAGAATTCTGAGAATTTGAAGAATGATTATCAAACAGATTTTGGTAACTCTATATATTAATCATCATTGTGAAAATTTAGTCAACTATACATGCATCATTCCTAAAGACAAGGGTGGGAAATTATTCTGTTTAAAGCTCATGTGGAGTTTTGGAATCAAAAAGGAAATTGGAAAGAAACGTGTTAAATATAGTCTCATGTTGATCTCCTTTTATAAAAACATAAATGTACGGGATCGTTTGGTATTCTATCCATGATTCCCTGTTAATTTTAGTGTAAATATCTGTGAGGAACGCTAGATACATATAATGGCTACGCACTGCCCTACACTAGGACACTTCCATCCCAGTGGCTCCCCGCACAATGTCAGTGCTTCGCATGGAGATAGCGTGTGTAAATGTATAGCATACACAGTCCCCCCCCCCCCCCCCCCCCCCCGTAGGTTTTACCCCGAGTTTTACAAGTAGTACAAATCACCGTTGCAGGAGTTTAGATCCCTGTCCAGTATTTAAATTATTTTTTACCTCTCACTTCTTTAATATTTAAATTGAGGAAGAAAAAAAATATGCTATTATACAAGTATCTTGCTCTTTATCATCTACATCAAAGAAAGTTTTTGAGAGCTTACCAAAACTGCACTAGCCTTTAATGTTATAAACTGAATTCTTAGAATTTTAAGGGGGAAATGTATCCATTTGTGACTCAAATGACATTACAGTGTGCTAAATTTCTCTAGGCATTGTTGATGAACAAAAGTATTCATCCATTTTCAATGTCACTGGGCCAGTGAATTACAAATCAGTGACACACCATGTTATTAGCAATATGTTATGGATGGAGCTGTATTATAATCCCGTGAACTACACAAAGCCTAGATGATAAGTATAGCTCGGGCCTCCTTCTTTATCATCAACTTTTGAGTCAGCAGCCGCTAGATGAGTCATCGGGTAGCAATTGTCTGTGATGTTGATGTGTGATGCAATCCAAGACAAATACAAGTAGAGAGACAGAGAGGGGAATATCAGCCATGGCATTTGCTATGTGGATTTTATAGAGTCAGACAAAATGTCAAGGCACTTTGAGGTTTTTATTGAGGAATTGAGCAGTGGTTATAGGGGTATGGGGCGAAAATGTTAGGGGTCTTTGATTGATCAAGTGTTTGGTTGAATTGCGCAGATGGGAATTTTGGAAATGATGGAGATTTTTACACTGAATAAAAGTTCAAGGCTTTCTCGTTATCAAGGAAATGGGTACAGCTGATCAAGGAAATGCACAAACATGTGATGACTGAAAAGGCCATTAAATATTGATGCTTTATCACAGGCTTTACAGTTTGGGAATTTCTAATATCATAACCATCTTTGTTATTAGACCATTCTTGTATTAACGGTGCCCAACTGCCTATTTACTTTGAAATTTATAGTTTCTTCTTTTTCCTTCAATTAGTTCCAATCTCCCTAGACCCTGCCTTCAATTAAGATTTGCTGTGTAGTTGAAATCAGGGGACCAAAAGCTATAAGTCCTATTCTAGGGACTTAATGACTAAAGCATTATGAAATGGCACAATTATGTGCTCGAGCTTTAGTATAGAACCCAGGACATTCCAATTCTGATACCACTGCTGTATCAGCTATACCATCACACTATCAGTGACAGAGATCTCTAAACCAAGCCCTCCATTTTCTTCTCTCCCCTCCAGATGACACCAAGCCCAGTTTCCAGCAACGTGGGCTCCTGGAGCGCTCCTTCTCAGAAAGCTCCAACTCCACCATCTTGCTGTCTACAGGAGAGCTGGAGAAGCTGATAGAGGAGGCTAACCAGTCTCTAGATGAGGCTGATGACAGTGATATCGCTGTCATTGTCCTTCACAAAGATGATGAGAACCAGGGTCTGGGACTGACTGTGGCTGGTGGCATAGATCAGGAAGTCAAAGAAGTTACGGTAAGTTATTGATAATGTAATTACTTGATTGATTATTTGACATGACTGTTAACCGTTTCAAGACAGTTGACTTCATTTTGTGGTTTTGCTCAATAACTTTTTATTTAGAGCTCTAAAAAAAACATAACATAATAATAAGAAGAATAAGCTTTAAAATCCTTAAATTGGCAACACATTGAGAGGTTCAAAAAAATTTAATTAAAATTTGCATTTTTTAAACTTTTGACAAAGTTGCTAACCATGTAAATTGTTTTCAAAGACATAACATCTTATGAGAACCATGTAGCACTAAAAGAAAAATATTATTGTTGCCAATTTGAAGAAAAAAATGTGTTCAATTTAGCCCTTAAATAATTCTTGTCCTGAAAGGGTTAAGAAAACAAGTATATTCTTCTAGATAAGCACTAGTAGACCTGTGGCTTTATCCTATCTGAAGGAGGAATAATGCTGTGCCAAAGAGACCCTTGCTCTAACACAGAGATATTGTACCTCTTTATGTACCCTCTTTATGTACCCCATGTAATTTTGAATGAGACAGAATCCTCAGAGGTGGATATCAAAGAAAGAAAATTCACACAGATTGATCAAATTGACCTCTCACTTCCTCTTCATATTACATTGAATATTTGGTATCATTATGATATAGATTTTTTTGTCCAATCTTCGAATTAAGCTATATTGTCGACTTATGTATAACCTTATAGATTTAAGCTTCACAGGCAACTTCAAATGAATGTATCATATCATTGCCAATAGTGTGTTTTGAATTAAATTCAGGTTTTTTTTTTTTTTTTTCATCTTACATTTCCATTGTCACATTGTAGCTACATGTACTTATAATCCAGAGTGATGCCATTAATGTGTCACAGTGGATTTGAAAGTAATATCTCTTTTTGTCTTGGATCAACAGGTACACAAAGTGATTCCCAGTGGTCTAGCTGACCGTGATGGGCGAATACAGAGGGGTGATCGTCTTATATCGGTCAATGGGCGTGTCTTGAAGGATGTAAGTCACAACCAAGCTCTTGGTCTGCTCAAGACTAAGAGGAGAGATGTAGTCCTGGTGGTAGCAAGACCATTAGAGCTGGAGGAGACAGGTGAGAATGAGTCGATTTTAGTTCAAGGGGGGGGGGGAGAAACAGATGGCAATTTGCCCCCCCCCCCCCGTAACAAAAAGCTCAAGCCCCACTGAAAACACTTTCAAGAGACTGATTCTAGACCATTTTCAATGCCTTATGATATTGTTTACCGTTACACAATTCTATTCCAATTATGAAAGAGGTCATTGTAATATATGTGCCCATCAATAGGACATGTTCAAAGCTATTGAAGGTAGAGTTAGTATCTTATTTGCAACCCCACTGTAAATGAAAGGAATCCTAGTTCAAGCTGATTCTGTGCGTGGGTTGTAAGACATAAAATGATTGAACATGAGAGCAAAGTCCAGTTTCGATTCACTGTTAGGCACTCGAAAGGAAACTTCTTTTTTTCTATGGTTCACTTTCCCTCCTCAACATAAGAGTAGAGTCTTGATTACAAATGCTTCTGAAATGTGTGTAGTGTAATAACAAGGAAACATTTTTTCATAACACATATGTAGATAGGAGATATAACAAAATAAAGTTGAAGGCAAGTTGTCAATAACTCTCCCATGCAATTGCTTTTTATGTACAATAGTTCCTTCATCATGCTTTGACTTTGAGCTCTAATAGATCGAAAAAGAAATTAATTACTCACTTTCTGGAACATGTTATGTGAATGGATGTGATAATATCAATTCAGTTCATGTCATGCTACATCTATGAGTATGGGAATCTCATTTTGTCTTCCAACCATATAACTCTTCCTAATCTCTCATTTCTTATTCAGAGGAGGAAGGAGATACAGAGGATGTTGAGATGGCCAAGGGACCAGCAGGACTTGGTTTCAGTGTAGAGGGTGGGCGGGGCTCACCCAAAGGAGACCAGCCAATCACAGTCAAGAAGATCTTTACAGGGGGCGTAGCTGACAGGAGTGGGCTGCTACATGTTGGGGATGAGATTGTAGAGGTGAACGGCAGAAGACTTTCAAACTTGACACATTTTGAGGCATGGACCTTCCTGAAAGCCGTCCCTTCAGGGATGGTGAAGCTAAAGATTAAAAAGCCATCAAAGAAGGGAGATGAGAAGGATGAGGGAAAGGATGGCATTTTGACGGAGGAGGTTTCAGCAAGTCTAGAATGAAGACAGACTGTCGGGGAAAGTCCTTCGAAGAATAGGCATATATGATGAAGAGTTTTCTTTGGTTGTCAGTTGCAGCAATGTCTGTATGAGTCAACAAAGATCGATGATTGCATCGCCAAGTACGGCTCCGGTCAGGCTGTAGCTCAGGAGACCAACATCCAAATTTCTCTCTATTGGCAAGATCACCGCCCTTTTAACTTGTTAATGACTAAGCTCAAATATACTTAGGATACTCGAGTTTAAGCTAATTGGAAATGCATATGAAATGAATCCAATATGTAATATAGGGCAGAAATACTAGTATCAGAAATACATGTGAAGCATTTCATGTACAGATCTGATATATAATGAGTATGATGATGAGATTCGCTATGTATAAGGTCACAAGTGATCAAATGATGATCACTATAAGAGCAACTCAGTATAAATGGTGCACAGGTATATTTATTATTCATCTCAGTTTCATGAGGCTGGGTAAGGGTGAATAGTCTCATCAATACTGGCAGACTCTATGTGTGATGTGGTTGTGTACATGATTGTTCTTGTCCGGAGCAGGATTGCAAACCAGGATCAGAATCAAACAAATTTTTCAAAGTGTCTGGGGTGATTCCGTGCAGAGTGTCCCATACGACATTCAACATTTATCCATATATTTCATCAATAAATAAACAACCTCTTCATATGACCATCACTAAATGGTAGCTATACCAGAAAGAAACATTATTCATTGGTTATATCAAGAGATTCTTCATTCATGGATGAAATATTTGAAATATATGTCATACGTGACACACTGCATGGTATCGCCCTCTGAGAGATTAAGAAGATTTCTTTCAAGAATGAGTAACATATTATTTATGGTTTATGTTTTCACTTTAATGGGAAGAGGGTGTTCTTGTGATGACAAAATAGGTATTACAAAGTAAGCTTCATGTAATTAAGAACAGAAGTGTGGCAGAGATGCAGCTTTTTCCAAGTGATATTCATACATTAATTAAGTTTCTGTGCAGAAAAGATTCTGGTGTAAGTTCTGTGTATGTAAAAAGACATGAAATGAAAACACCTGAAATTATGGCTGAAATTATGGTCTCTGTAGTTCTCTACGCAAATCTGTTCCTTTTGCTAAGAAGTATAAAAATTCAGACTAAAGATGTTGTGATTTTCATATGGACTGACCAGAGAGTTTTGTATGACTGGCATTTTGTAAATGACATATCAAAGGCACAGAGTATGTATTGTCTACAAATATTGCAGCTGCTCATTGTACCACGAATTCACTAGTGGAAAGTCATGTTCGACAGTTGTTAATGATTTTGGTATGTGGCATAGATATGGCTAAAAGAAATGTAGTCAGTATATCTGTTTCAGGCAAGTAGGCCTGTTAAGGAAATCTAGTTTATATTGTATGAACAGGTATAATTCTTGATGATATGAATCTGTAGCAGAAAACAAAAAGATTTAGTATTCTTGCTTCAAGAATCCTCTGTAATCCAGTCATTTAGAAAACCCTAATCACATGGCATTATTCAGTGTGCATTGTTTTCACACATTTCAATTATAATGAGCAATGCTGTATCACCTGGTAGCAATCTATAAGATGGAGCAACAGAAATTCATTGGGATCTACTGGAGCACCCAGCTGATTCCTAGCGGTATCATGGATGACTGCACAAGCGAGGGCGGTAATTAATAGGAAGTCTCCTTAACGAGATGCACAGGTTGAAATCACTAGACCAAATCCGCGAGTGTTTGTGTGGGAGGAAATTTTGACAGAAAGGACAAAACTGTGATTAACGTTTTTAGGAGATGTATATGAGGTATGATTTACTAGCCAGGTGAAAGTGATGTATATGACTCTTCTTTCTCTCCATTTTCCTTTTCTGTTTACGTATCCATCCACAGTTACTAACAGTTACTAACTCTCCATTATAGAGTGCCAAAATGTAGGAACATTCAGTCAGCAGAAAGTAATGTTGTAAATGACAAATTTGTCAGGTCTTATATATTCCAAGTGCTTTAATGAGAATTGAGATGTGCACCTCTTTTTGCTCATTTGAAATCTAGGTGTGTATGTGTGGCTTGCTCTGCTACATGTACATGTAATATATGACCCTCTTCCCACTCCCAGTGTGAACTGAATAACTCTCTTCCATCGGACAGTGTAGAATATTTTCCATCATCAATTCAACGTTTAAGGTGTCTGTTACTTCGCAGCAGCATTGGCAGCAAGATTTTCTTCTTCTTCTTTCCCTTTAGTGGAAAGGTTTAGGCATGTACTAGATGTCAGATATGTTTTTGATGAGCCAGCCTGACAACCATATTGATAATTGACCTTGAAAGGTAGAGAAGATATTGATTGTTTAATCTGGAAATAATCCAACTATTAGTTGGAGATAGTTGTATATGTATATTAGAATCAGTTGATATATTGTATAGATTGGCTCTCATATAGCATTCAATTGTACAGTGTATAGACAACAGTATATATAAAGTAATATATGGAGTGAGAATATGTATAAAATTGTATCAGCGTTCAGCATAGAATCAAGCAAGATTAGTTGCTACAGTTTTGCGTATGGTTTTGTATTAAATGTGTGGATACTCAAGTTTTTGCAGAGAAACTTAGTTGTTTCTGCCACTCAAGTGTGCCTTTTATTTCATCGCATGTAGTTTGCAGTCCGCCATTGAGAAACAATAACTTGATTTCATTTCATCCCCAGTAGATTGACGTAAGTAGATGAAATCTTATCATTGTGTGATTAGAAGTAGGAGTGTTATATTTCCTTATGTCATAAATGAGCACAAGTCTCTACCCGGGGACCAAAAAATATAATGTGCTATTGCTTTATTCAGTGATTCATTCCACTCTTGAACCGCATTTCAAAAAATAATTTTTCTGTGTAAGATTAGGTGCTTTGTTTGTTTTATTCTGAGAAGAGGTTTTGTAGTCTTCTGTAGTGCAAGATGTCGCTACACACATGATTGTTTAATAAGAAAAAGTGCAATATATGAATAATGTTTGATATTGATAATGTTTTCTGTGTGCTGCCCTATATTAAGTTTAATTTCCTCCAAGAAGTATTATAAGCTATTTTCTTCACTACCATCGTCGCAGTCACTATTTCATCAAGAATAGATTTAAACTCAGATATAAAATTTTGTTTCCTTTGTTGTGACTAGATTATTGATCATGTATTTATTTTTTCTGTTATGAAATGTGAGAAAATGTCATTGGAATTTAGATGATTAATGTGCCCACAAGTTATGTCATAAAATTGCTACTCAAATTAGTATTCTTACATCTATAAATGATAGAAAATGATAACATTGAAACATTAGATGATATGACTGCCTTCAGTCAAAAAATTAATCATCTTTCTTTTAAGAACTTTAAGAACAATTTGTTTGTACCAACTCACAATTACACAAACTCAATAAATTATGGGTATTTTCAATTTTTGTCAGCATTAATGTGTGTTGCAACTCTCTTTTTCTCCCCAATTGTCATTTTTTTTCTACATGTATGTGCTTTTTTAATCATCTTTGTTATCATACATGAAATATATAACATATATTTTCCTTAATATCTAGTGCTGTGGAGTTGTAAAATTGATGTGATTTACATGTAAAAATTGAATTGATGAAAATCTCATTGAGAGTTATGTTTAGAAATTTGTAGCTGACAATATGCCTGTGAGTTTGGTTTAGGACTGTAATAGAAGTATTGACTCATGTTCCAATGCAATATAGTAGGTACATGTATTGTAGATTGGGTCCCTTCCTTTTGGCATATCATTTCATAACTGAGCCAGATTTAATCATGTCCATGTATCATTTCTTACATGTATAACTTGATCTTAAAATATAAATCATTTTCCCCCCTCCTAAACATACATCATTCTTAACATTGTGTTGGGTATGTTGAATTTATTTAGGATGTCTTCCATGTGCACTGCCAACATAACATGTAAAAGGCGAGATTGTCATGGTGATAATGCTTAGTATTAATTTGATCAACTCAACTTATTGTGAATGGTTAAACTACAACAATCACAGATTCTGTAAAATATTTTGCATTTTTTTGTACAGTTTAAATGCTCTTATCATGAAGACTTTGAGAAATAAAACATATTTATCCAAATGACATAATTTTCTTCAATTTTTTTTGTACTAACTTTTTGTAAGATATTGAGTATGAGTGAGTATGCATTTATTGTCCAATACTGGAAATTCTTCTTCCACTGGAGATACAAACATTTGCAATAATAATAGAATACAATATAAAACATAGTGATAGGATACAATACGAACAGTGATTATAGGGTACAATATAAACATACACATTTTGGGTAGAAAAAAAAAATGTACGTAAACAAAGGTTAAAGAAAAAGGAAATCAGTGGAGTTACTGCAATATACAGAAAATTTCAGATTAATTTGCATAATACAAGATAACTAGTAAACTGGATCACATCACCTTTACGGTCTATTTCGTAAAAAAAATCAGTTATTTGAGCAAGAGACAAAAGGGAGAAAGGAAAGGAGGGAGAGGAAGAGAGAGAGAAAATGAATGAGAGTGAGTGAGAGAGTGAGAGGGAATGAAAGAAAGAGTGAGTGAAGGAGTGAGAGGGGTAGATATGATGGCAATGTGACTTAGGATGACAAGTTGTACACTGTATTATATATTTACAAGGTAATTTCATGATATAAGACCTCGTCTGACTTGGGAGTTAAACAGGTGGATAGAGTCGGGGACAAATGATCGTCGAAAGCGTGCCCGTTGTGTTCGTGGTGCACGCAGGTGTATTCCTGATCTGTTAAATTCATAGTGTTGCATATAGATGCAAGAGTGGTGGGTGGTATAAGCATTTATGAGATTGATGTTGATGTTGAGTTCAGTAAATAGGCTATGTGTTGTGGATTCAAAGGGGGTAAGTCCACCCTCATATTGTTGAGAGTAAAACAAATAGTTGTTGCAAAGGAAATCAGAGAGTTGCCTATACAGTGGAATCTCGTTAAAACAAGCTCCTTCGGACCAAGAAAATTACCTCTTTATATTGAAACCTTGTTTTATCAGGGCTAAAATGATAGAATGCAAAGAATTGGGACCGGCAAAATTACCTTGTTGTAACAAGAGTTTGTTATGACAGTGTTCTTCATAACAAGTTTCCACTGTAATTATGTGCATGATCGATTGATTGAAACTTTTATACTTAACCCTTTTATATCCTTTGGATTTTCATGACATTTTCCACCAATCTTCTGCTTGTATTAAATCCATCTTCATGCCGGGGTGGGCTTCTCCAGTTTTCAAAAGGAGAGGCAGTAGGTGTCAAAGTTCAGTGGAATTGCATTACAAAACACATGTACATGAAAACACATATAGAACAAACAACAAAACACCTAAATATATAAGAAAAAAACTAATACATCTTTACAGTTGACATTTTTCAGATTAAAATATTTTATTGAAAACATCAGTTAGTAGAGTTTACATCAATCATCAATTTCTCTCTTCTACTGTTGCCTTGAATATGACATGTAATTACAGACATTATTCTGAAATTTTGCTTTTATCATGCAGAGTCAGACACAGGAACTGTATAAATGTAAACCTTTTGCCTTCATCAAAATCGTAGCGATGGGTGTGAACAATCGTCTGTCATTTTGAAACTCTTTACTATACACAATTAGAAAGCCTGATGACATGAAGACGATACTGCTCAATTGTGTATTTAAAAGATATAGAAATTTTAAATATAGATGTATTTCTTCAATACACTATTATTTTGGCCTCTAATACTGACTGTTTCATCAGAAGGATGGCCAATATACGATCAGAAGAACCTGTGCTCACAACACAAGACATTAACGAGGTGATACCCATTCAAGCCAATTTCAAGAAGATAATCCATTCTTGCTTTCACAAGAACATCATTCTCTAATTGATAATTCACTTCCATAGGAAGTGTACATAAATTGCAAGCTACTGTGATGAAATCATTATATCATACCTTTGTGTTCAGCTCTTTTCTTTCCAAGGTCATAATCATGACATCATTAATGTCAATAATTAGATGCAATTTTCTACCTACAGAGAAAGGGACTTTGTAAAAAAGCTGCTTTATAAATCTATACTCTAACAAACATAACATTAATTTGAGATAAATGAACATTGTCAAAAATCATTCAGCACTGAGCAGGATGACAAAAGGCTACCTTGATAAATGCCCTAGACACAGTACAGGATTACTAAGCTTTACATGTAATCTTACATTCCATTCCATCAAGATAAAATGATCAGCTATGATGTATCACTTATTCCCATTTGATACATGTTATCGCTGAATGAGGCACAGATACATGACAATATATAAATCTAAAAACAAAATAAATAGCCGCCTATGTACAGAAACTCTATTTATTCCAGTATTTGAAAAAAGAGGAGAGAAAAAAAAAAAAAAAAAATGATGGGCAATACAAGGTGGTATTCCCTTTCGTACATATGTAGCTGTACACCTAAAAATAGTGTAACTAGGGAATAGCTTACAATTCCCACTTCTAACTATCAAATGCAGTATTACATGAAGTTATTATTCTCTTCACATTTTTACCAGTATTTGAAACATGTCAGGGGGAAATTTATTTCATTTTCAAATCTTTACAATATTTGTATATATATATATATATATATATATTCTGTGAGACTGAAAAGTTTTCAAATTTTCGGCCATAGGCCTTCATCAGGAAATGAAAAAAAAAAAAAAAAATATATATATATATATTCTATATGCAAACAATCAAGCCATCTTCAAATTGGCAATCCAAGCACAAAGTCACACATGAACATAACACTTGCAAAACCTACTGGATTTTGACCTAAAATATACCTATTACATTTTCACTGACAGGTCAATAAAGTACATCAGAATATGTTTTAAAAGAGTTCACTTGATATACAATCATCTCCAGAGGGCAGCAAAGCTTTAAAACTTTGCTACAACACTGCTTTACGTTCAAGGGGATCCTTGAGGAGATTCAACCTTGAGTACATGTTAAATGAGAAAATTAAGTTAATTTGACAGGACAATGTAATCACTCATACACTGCACTGCTTTCGTAGATACGAATACAGTGCATGTATACATGTATGTCTGTTATAAAACATGAATAAACAATATCACTGCCAGTACATTTTTTCTTAAAGCGGTCATTTACCCCCCTTTTCAGTAAAATTGATTCTGGTCATACTGTCTCTCTTGGGAAAATGTATTATAAACCCTTATATATCACCTCCCACATTGGAAATGATATTGAATTTTGAATAACAATGTGATAATTTGAAGATGCCAAGATTACAAGGGCATTCGGTACATTCAACCAAGATTGATTGGTATTATCAATATCAACTTCAACCTTAAGTAGTGAGATTTCAATCATCAACCCAAGGTACAAAACTTCATTGTAATTGAGCTACATATATACACAAAGGAAAATGGACTTAATATAAAAACTATTCATAAAGCAGACTTACTACTTACAGATTAGATATTATTCTATCACTCCAATACTCTTCCAGCTATGAAAAATGGAGCTAGTGGGGGAAAAGAAAGAAAAAGAAAAAAAATATATATATATATGGGAGTGCAGAGCCACTTAGTTCCGGAAAGCCCCAAAATAGCTCTGGTAGAAAAAAATGACATATATAAATATCACTTTGAGGAAATCTCACTTTTATAATAAGTGAATCAAAAAAAGTGTTCCTGTAATTGTCATACTGAGAATAGATAGAGCATCTACAAGAAACTTAGGAGAATGTGCGTTTGCTTGGCAAATGAACAAAATGCTCATCATGTCATGATAAGCAATATGTGGATTACTTCCTGTATTTTTCAACACCTTTTACTTTTTTTTAATTGTACATAGCTGGCATCCATTCCATCTGAAGCCAGACAAGACTTAAGATCTAACTTTCAACTTCATCAACAATATCTCTTGCCAAGCATGCATACCAGAATGTTTGACTACAATTTCAAAATTTCAAAACACAATCCTGGTGTACACACTAAAAAAAATATATATTACCTGACACTCCCTAATTTACAAGACAAAAAGCGGCAAAACTTCTTTAATATTCACATAAATCCAAATGTGTTTCCATAGTGGTGAAAAAAAAGCAAAAGAATATCATCAAAATTAAAACAGAAATAAGGACAATAAAGAAAATAAAATACGAACACAAAAACAACTAGATTGACAGGGAGAGAAAGTAAAAGAGAAAGAACAATGGAGATAAAAATGACAAGGAAAAGAAGAACAAGAAATACAAGAAAGAGGAGGTGTTGAAGGAAATGAGAAAAGGAACAGAAGAAGGAAAAGCAAAACAATCATTGCCACAATATGATCTATAAAAAAAAAAAAAAAATGTTGCACGCTTGTTCTAAGTACTTCACAAGATTCAGTTATAAAAATAAATCTGGAGGAAAAAAAAAGCAAATTCAAAATAACCTCCACCGGAACATATTTAAAATGAGCCAAGTGGAATAAAATTGTAACACAGTTCTGACTTTGTTTTTCGTCTATTCAACAGGGCAAATTATAAAAATGAAAATACATAATTGTAACATTATTCAAAACAATCATACAAGATAAAAAAGCAATATCTCTTATGAAAGTTTACCCCTCTACATCATATTCATAATATATTACTGTATTCAGAAGAAATATTGGAATAAAATATTATATGTACATATAGCTGGTCTTTTTCGCAAATGTCAATCTGTTACACTGCTCAGCATGTTTCGATTCTTTAATGTTCTCCTTTTTCACTTGCTACCATACCACTATAGTATGGTTATCATTGGCTACTGCTTCTCATAGGGAATGGTCTATTTTTCAAACAGAAATGTGAAAAAAATGATACATCTTTTCAGTGTGGTGGGTATTAAAATATATGGAGGGCCCACGATTAAATAATTTACTTTCACTAAAAACAGCAGAGACTGGTATAAGACAAAGATGTCAGAGACATGTCAGAGATCACTTCATGCACAAGGCTTACAACAGGACATGTACACTAGTTCAGGGGATGATTGTTACTCCTAACTTAATTTTTCAAAAGGTTTAAACTGAACAACGAAATTCTGACACAAGACTTTTTTTTTTTTAAACATTTGGTTTAGTTCAAAGATTCAGCAAAGATTAGTTTATCCAAAGATTCATAACTCCGAAAATCATGGTTCAATATTCCAAAGGTTCATATTTTTGACAATAAAAAGGGTTCATAATTCCAAAAATTAATCTGAGCTTGTTATTCTGAAAATGAAATAGGATTCATAATTCTGAAAATGAAACAGAGTTCACAACTCCAAAATGAAACAGTCCACAATTCTGAAAATTTTGTTAGGTTCCCTATTTCATTTTCAGAATTTACAAACCTCTTCCATTTTTGGAATAACACATCTTCCAATATACATGTACAAGCATTCAGAATAAAAAAACCTTTTCATTCATGAACCCTCAGATAAATGAACATATGGAATAACACCCTTTTGGAAAAATGAGCTGTAAACAGCTATTTACGTATGCAGTTGCAGCTACTCTTTCCTTTCCCTTTTTCACTTCATGAAAATCAATTATTAGGAAATTAAACATGCCATGTCATGTGATCATTCATTATCATATATTTGCCATAAAAACCTGGTGTCTTTAACAGATTTTTATTTTATTACACTGATAAACATTTAGGATAATGAAGCCTTTTAGGCAGGAAATAAACAAAGCAAACGCCAAACGTTGTCTCGCCTGCATCTCGCTATGCCAATGAGAAGGTGAACTTTGGTCTGGCAGCTTTATTGTACTAAGAAACAATAATGACGTTATGTACATTTTATCCCTGGAAAAAGAGACGATGCTGTTTGTGCATGCTGTTAATACTCTATTTCTGTGTTCAGTGGCATTCAATGAAGTTTATTGACCTATTGACCTTTGACCTAGGTCAGATTTGACCCATTTTTTTTCTGCCCCTCCCCCCACAAATAAATAAAACAATAATTACAATTTCAATTTGATAAACTGTCACATACATCAGGTTGAATAGACATGTCCTAAAGAGTATACATACATGTACATGTACCATGCTAAATATTCCATTAGATCTCTGGATCAACATTATTAACAATACACAACATTTTTAGGAAAGGAGATCTCTGTACAGTGTCAAAAAGCCAGTGCTTGAAACCTGAAAGTACATCTGGCTGCACAAAGATTGACACCTGTTTAGGCATCTCTAGCATATCTCTGAAGTCCATTTGGTACAGCACATGGTATTTTCAGATTAAAGGTTCCTCTGTATCCAACTCAAGAAAACATAATCACCTGATAATTTTTTTTTCTTCAAAAATTTTATGTCCATTTCAAGGGTGTAAGTGCCTGCTTTAATAGCTGTGTATAGGTAAAGGAAGCGTGAGTCTGTCACTTCAGCTCAATGTTTGTGAATAGAATCATGGTGAGAATAGTGGAAGGCATTAGCACAGGAGTGATTTAATGAAGGCTTTCAATGACACTCTACCAAGCTTTCATTTTGAAGGTATTCATGCCTGCTGAGTTGAGGTCAGTCAGTTCAGCTCATAGTTCATGTTGTGAATAGAGGAAGGTGTTTGGACAGGAATCACTTGATGAAGGCTTTCACTGACAGTTATCAAGCTTTCATTTTGAAGCTATTAATGCCTGGTGAGTGAGGTAAAGGGAGGCAGGGAGTCAGTCAGTACAGCTCATAGTTCATGGTGTGAACAGAGGAAGGCATAAGAACAGGAGTCATTCAATGAAGCAGTTCAGTTACAATATCAAACTTTCATTTTTAAGGTATCCATGCCTGCTGAGCGAGGTTAAAGGAATCAGGGGGGTCAGTCAGTTCAGCTCATAGTTCATGGTGTGAATAAGTTCCTGGTGTGAAAAGAGGAAGGCATCTGGACAGGAATCACTTGATGAAGGCAGCTATGACAGCCCACATGAGATCATTAGATCCTGACTTCTGACATAGCTCCTCTGGGTCTGAATCCAGCAAGGTCTTCACTCTCTCCATAGCCACCTAAAAGATAATAGTCAAATAAGAGAAAAGAATGTCAATAGTGTTGAAATACAATTCAAATACAGATTAATATTAAATGAATATTTTTTTTTTCAAATGTATGGACTTGGAAGAAAAGAACACCCAAAACAACATGGTAATACATTACTTAATTCACCTGTTATGTACAGTACTGTTTCCAGTCTAAAGAGCAGCTTGCTGTTTAAATGGCATAAATTCTGAAAACACAGGTTAAAATCTATTTCAGTTTGAAAGAGAAATATTCTTACACACTAAGTTTCAATACCATATTTTATTGTTAAAATGCCATTTAGCCCAATTGTCAGCTGGTCTAACATCATTTGGTCTATTAAATATAATTTCGTCCAATAATCATTTCATCCAATGACCAGTTAGTCTATAACCATTTTGTCCAAAAACCAATGGGTCTAATAACCATTAGCTCTAAACCTATTTAATCCAAATACATTTGGTCTAATTATCAGTTCATCCAATATTCATTTGGTCCAATACCCATTTCGGCTAACTCCCGTTGGTCAAATATCTATACGGTCTAATCTCATCTAATTAGACCAAATGAAGTTAGACCAACTGTAATATGGACCAAATAGTTGATGGACCAAATGGGTATTGGACTAATTGGGTTTAGACTATTTGATGATTACACCAAATGGTAACTGGACCAGATATGTTGATAAGATCAAATGTATATTGGACCAACTGATATTAGACCGAATGAAGCTAGACTATACACTACCGCTTAAAGGTTTTGGCACATCGGTTCGGTAACGGTAATGTATGCAAAGTCCTCGGTGAAGCTTCCCGCGGTTCCTCCCCGAGGTTTTGTTGTTCGTCGAGAAACCGCGGGAAGCTATCGGTTCGCTATAGGTTCGCGAAGGGTAAGGCATCGGTAAGGCAACGGTTAGCAAGAGAGCGCACACGCACGAATTTCTTTCGGTGAACGGTGAACGGTTTGGCTAAGAGCGCGCACGCGATGAACGCTGTATTGTGACGTAACAATGACTGACTTTGTAAAGCTGTAGCGCATGCAGGAACCACGTTTGCTCTTCCATGATTGCGTCGACGGAACAAATTATTCTGCATTCGAAACAAATCTGGTGATGGTGCCGATTGATGAAATTGATGATGAAATGATGATGGGATGGTGGTGTTTGTCATAATGATGGTGAAGAAAAATGACACTTGTGAACTTCATGGTGACAACTCTTTTTTTTTTCTCTCTCGTCCAATTATAAATACGGATCATTCAAAGGCTTTATTCTTAACCCGCAAATGTATCGCATTTCTCGATTGGTTTAGATTGTTGTAAACCTAAAACATATCAAGAAAATAAGAACATACCTTCATGTAAACTGTGTATTAATTTATTTTAAAGAAAATGTTCTTAAACCCCTTTGCCTGAATTGCGTTTGAAAATGTGTAGCGTACTAGCTTTTAGACAATAGTCGATATTAGAATATTTTTAAAATTCATCTTTCAATAACTATTAATGTATCATGATGATATGAAAATGAACTATCATATCATCATCATCATCATATGATATCATAACATCATCATACCATATCATATCATATATCATCATATCGTCATTAAACTCATAATCATTATATCATCAATTCATCATGATCATAATTATATTATCATCATCACATCATCATAGCACCATTATATAATCATGATCATCATGATTATCATCATAATCATCATCATCATTATCTTGATAATCATATCTTCAAAACAATTATCATCTTCATCAAACGCATCATTAACAAAAAAAAAAAATATATCAAGCCAACATTTTCTTCCCTGCCCGACCGTAACTTCATCCTTTCACACACGTGCGGTTCCCTTTTGAAATTTGATCTGTATCATGATGAGATGAAAATAAACTATTATAATCATCATCAAATATGATCATATCATCATCACATCATCATCATACCATCATCATATCATATCATCATATCGTCATTAACTCATAATCATATCAATTCATCATGATCATCATAATTATATTATCATCACATCATATCATCATTATCATCCTCATCATAATCTTAATCACCATCAGTATCATCATCATTATCTTGATAATCATATCGTCAAAACAATCATCAATATCATCTTCATCAAACTCATCATTCATTAAAAATATCAAGTTTTCTTCCCTGCCCGACCATAACTTCATCCTTTAACACACATGCGGTTCCCTTTTGAAATTCGATCTGTATCATGAGATGAAAATAAACTATTATAATCATCATCACATCATCATATCGTCATTAACTCATATAATCATATCAATTTATCATGATCATCATAATTATATTATCATCATCACATCATCATAGCATAATTATATCATGATTATCATCATTATCATCATCAATATCATCTTCCTCAACTTATCATTCATAAAAAAAAAATATCAAGCCAACATTTGCTACCCTGCTCGACCGTAACTTCATCCTTTAACACACAAGCGGTTCCCTTTTGAAATTCCATCTGTATCATGAGATGAAAATGAACTATCATATCATCATCATCACATCATGATACCATCATATCATATATTTATAGTTTTATACATCATCATCATATCGTCATTAACTCTTATAATCACATCAATTCATCATGATCATCATAATTATATTATCATCATCACATCATAGCATCATTATATCATGATTATCATTATCATCATAATCATAATCATCAGCATTATCTTGATAATCATATCGTCAAAACAATTATCATCATCAATATCATCTTCATCAAACTCACCATTCATAAAAAATATCAAGTTTTCTTCCCTGCCCCACCGTAACTTCATCCTTTAACACACATGCGATTCCCTTTTAAAATTCGATCAGTATCATGAGATGAAAATGAACTATCATATCATCATCATCAAATATGATCATATGATCATCACATCATCATACCATCATCATATCATCATACCATCATCATATATAATATCATCATCATATCGTCATTAACTCATATAATCTTATCATTAATTCATCATGATCATTATTATATTATCATCACATCAAGGAAGCATCATTATATCATGATTATGATCATTATCATCATCATAATCATCATTATCTTGATAATCATATCGTCAAAACAATTATCATCATCATCACTATCATCTTCATCAAACTCGTCATTCATCAAAAAATATCAAGTTTTCTTCCCTGCCCGACCGTAACTTCATCCTTTAACACACATGTTGTCCCCTTTTGAAATTCGATCTCTTTATACGAAGCGCCTTTCTGCCCAATGCCGCCGCGGTGTGAAAGGAACAACAACAAAAAAAGAAGAAAAAAGGCGCATACCTTCATTGGCTGGTTGGCATATTTCTGCGCGTGTCTTAACATGTGATTAACGGACTGCTCGTCAAATGAGGTCACAAGCCCAATTTTATGAATGAAAATGTTGATCGCGCGCACTCTAGACATCTTTTGCCTCCCACTGCCTTGCTTTTCACTTTCACATTAATAATGGAGGATATTATTTTGGATATATCGCTCATGTACTGATTTCAGTAATTTCTTACTTCTTTGCTAAAGTTTCAGGAAATTGTGAGTGTCAGATCAAGCTCGTTTATGTTAAAAACATCTGTTAGTGTACGAGTTATGAGATGCCACATGCGAGTATGGAGCGACTGTTGAATATGCATGAGTTTGAAAACTACGCCCGTTTAATAATCGCTTGTTCTGCAGTAATACAAAACTGCCCAATCTTGAATATACAAATTATAACGTGGATGTGAAAGGCGACACTTGAGAAATGGTCGGTCAACATATACGTGTATGTTATTATGTGGTTACGATCAGGGATATGCAGGCGGCAAGATGGTCGTGAGCATTATATCAAGCACCATGCACAACTATTTTCGTAAACATCGTGCAATTATCATTGACGGATCCGGATGGGGAGGGGGGGGGGGGTGCGCAGCTGGCCCGTAAACCCCCCCCCCCCCTCCCCGACGAAAAGAGCTCATGGAAGCATGTGTGAAGCTTTCTTTGGGGCCGTCTTTAGTGCCCTTCCTTTTGGGGAAAGTGCCGAAAAAGACACCTAAAAATGCTACTCACCATTTTTGTTTGCTTGTCACAAAATTTTAGAGTTGGTATCACACCCCCCCCCCCCCCCCCCGGTAAATCCTGGATCAGCCCCTGTGCAATTACTACAGTTTAAAAAAACTTCTATGATCTTTAAATGCAATTAAAAATGATGGAAACCAACATGAAAATAAAACATTAACAATAACAAAGATGGCAATGAAACAACTCGTTCCGTTTTCAAGCCGGTATACATAAGTGGCACCTGTCGGTGTCGGACCTGTATGCGTGGACAGAAAGAAGGACATATCTAAAGTTAAATTACACCAAATGTAATTAATAAACATTAAAATACAGTTGAATACTATCAGCATACATGTACTATTAAGTAACTACAAGCACTTCCAATGTAAATTCGCGCAATGCATGCACTTCCACGGGTGAATTTGGTCTTCGAATGTATGTTTTATGAAATGAGTGAGTTACCAAGTGCTCCATGTTTGAGTATGAACATATGATTTTTTTTTAATGTAAATATAACTGGCTCAATAATGTGCATATCCTGACCAGATGTGTACAAGGTAAAATAAAAATCGTACGTGTACATCGTGAAACTCACTGTCCCGCATGCATGTATCGTTTGGAGTCATTAAACAATGGCGCGCGATCCCGTACATCTTTGCAAAGTTAGCCATTATGACGTCACAATGCTTTTTTTTTTTTTTAATAGGGCGTGCGACTTTCGAGAGTTATGCGCGCTTGCAGAATCAGCACACGCATCGGTTATTCACCGAAACTAATTCGGTAAGCCAGCGGTGAGCCATCGGTGAGCCAACGGGAAGCTAGCGGTGAGCTATCGGTGAGGCACCGAACATCGGGGATCGGGGAGATACCGTTCACCGTTAACCGTTCGTTGTTCGGTGCGGTTATCGGAGTGACACCGATGCCAAAACCTGTAAGCGGTAGTATATGTGACCCGGCACCACAAAACGTCGCAAAAAATAATTTTTCTGATTTTATCATATTTGGATAGAACAAAGTCTCAGCTTCAAAATGATACATGACTCATTATAATTGAAACTTTCTAACCCTTTTAATTCAGCGAATGAAAGGAGCAGTAAGAGAGGTTTGCTGGTATTAAATAGGGAGGAAATGAGCTCTAAAGTTGAGGCCTATTCAAGCGTGCGGAGTAAGAAAACAAGAGACAAAATCAATAGAGAACGAGTCAAAAGGCCATAGCACCCACTATGAATGAATTGTCGGATTAGGTTGATATTTGGTAGGAGTGTTAAACATAGTTTATTCATTCTATTGCCAAGGCTTCAAATTGTGAACTTTAGTCATTCGAAAGTTATTATGATGCAAATGAGAGTGTTCTAATGGGAAATTAAGGGCACCTCTGTGGCCTGACACCTGCACTAGACAATGCCTATTCACTCCATCTGGGTGTCTTTCTTTGTTCCCTGTTACATAATACTGGTTTGTTACCTTGTAGTCCTTCTGATATCATACATTAAACTTGTAATTTAGCCTATAATTAACTTAAATAGGACCTACTCTTTTTCTTTTTCACAATGATTAACCTATGTAATTTGTTTTACATAGAACTTACATACTCTTTCCTTGCTCACATGAATAAACTGGATCGTTCGTTAGCAACGAAATCCTTTTTCAGACTCTGTTTCGTCATCGAAATGAAACTTAAAACTGCTCTGTAATTAGCTTTCACAACTATTGATGAACTGTAATATCAGTATGATGAGATTGCTGAGAGTTTATTCTTTCTAACAGTATAAAACTCATTAGGGAAATTGAGATTGCAGTGATTTTACAAGGGTGAGCGGTACCGAGTAAAAAAAAATCATACGGGAAGGCGAAGAATTAGGAAGAAACCGAAGCTGTGCGAAAAAACTGGTCTAGAAAAACTGTTAAAAACTCATCTTCTACTGCGTTTTAAGCTTCCAGATTTTGATATAAGGTACAGAAAAGAACGATCTTTCAGAAAAAAACAAAAATCCCAAAATCAAATTTTCCAACCCAAATTTCCATTTCAGCTGTTTACACAAAATCACGGCTTGCGACTTTTTGGTGGTTTTGTGGTGCCGGGTCACATATGATGATTGGATCAAATGGCAATAAACCACTTTACTGTCTAATATAGACACGATTGTACCGTGCAAACATGTCATCCACAGGCTTTTTTCACAACTTAAGAAAAATAATCGATAAAAAAACAATCAAACGGAGGCAGAGTTAAAGGGTCTGAGATTAGCAAGTTGCAGTGTATAGAAATCCCACCCCAAAAATAGTAATAAAATAAAATAAAAATAGAGGAAAGCCCTGTTTCTTGTTCTAATATTGAGCAATATTTTATATGAAAACAGTATATGTACAAGTTATACAATACATCTCTTTCTACTCTTGATCTGAAATACACTGTAGTGCGCCATATGGTAATCAATACTTAAGTTTTGTCAATTATTCATGGCTGTTTGGGCTTGCCTAGAACTACATGTAAACCTCAAAACTCCCAATGCATGGATCAAATTACATGCAATAAATGAATATTGAGTTGTATGAGCAGAGAAGTACACCAACAATACATTAGTGTTCAATCAGTCTACAGACTATTTTGTACATGTATTCAAGTAAAGGTACTCACAAATAAGTATCCAAAATCAAACTCCACACTGTTTGTTTACATTTCTCAGCTTTAATAGCATTTAACATTTCAGGTCTGTATAGCAGCTGTTTCATCCATACAGATATTATGCTATAATACATACAGGCCAGTTTAAAGGAGCACTCTCTCTCTCTCTGTCTCTGTCTCTCTGTCTCTCTTGCCAGAAACACTGAGCACATGCCATTGTTAAGAATTCATCTAGAGTGAGGAAGAATTCACCCATTCCCTGCTAAAGGGACGAAGACTCAAGAAATGAAATTCTACCGTCTCACTTATATTTGCAAAAAAGGGTACATTATATCAGAGAATTGAATGATGAACAGAATTGCAAAGTTTGTGATTTGTAATTTACATATCAGTTACAGATATGAAATTAACCTTTCATTTTCCTTTCATTTTCCTGGTGTGCCAAAAAGCCAATATGCAAAGATAATAGGCAATGATTTACAACAGAACTGCACTGTGCATTAAAAACACTACATGTATTAATAATCAATTAACAGTCTTAAATAGCTACAAGACAACTCTGCTGTAACCTGCTTGTAGTATATATATGAAGGAAATGTCAACATAATCCTGCAGCATCTGTTTAGAGAATGTGTATATGTATATCTCTTTAGAAAATACTATGAGGCAAAGGTATCTCATTTGAGTTACATAGAAGGAACAATAGCTGCAACAATATGATTTATATAATTCATACATTTTTCATAAATTTTTTTTTCTTCAAATTACCATCATATTGTAGACTTGACACACTAATCCTTTGGGGGGATGGGGGGGGGGGTGTCAGATAGCAATGGACTAGGATTAATATCAAATATGATCCCTAATATACATGTACATGTACAATACTAGATAGCAAGATCACTCTCACCTCATAATCCTCATCTGATAAAGGAGCAAAAGCATTTTCTAGGACATCTGACGAGTGAGCAAGGTATAGTAGGGAGAGCATGCGTCTTTCAAGCCTGAGAGGGTTGTTAGGCCACCGGTTCAGCACCGACTCCTGGACTTTCTTGATGATGCGCTGCTTGATTCCACTGTCTATTACAGGATGTGTGGTCATGTCAAAGAGAACAAAGTTTTGTTTCTCTGTGGTCAGCACACCTTTGTCCACCAAGTTCTTGGCCAGTCGTTCTCGGACATTCCGTAGCTGGTAGCGGAGTTTCATTGGATTCCATGTTTCCCCTAAACAGAAAATATAAAATAAAATGAATCTATTCTTAAAAGTAACCCGACATCTGAAAATGACTGAAAATAAATTTTTACAGAATCAAACAAAACTTACACTGCATGTATGAGACTACAAAGGAAAAAAATATGCTTTAAAATTTTGGTAGAAAATGGTTGATAGCTGAGAAATAAGCAATTAAAGATAATATCTATCTCATGGTAAGTCCTGACCATCATGAACAACACATGGTCTCTATGTACAAACAAGAATTGGGATTTTCTATGAATATGATTTTCAGCAAGTCTTTGTTTGTTTTGCTGGTTCAAACAACACATCTACAATGTAAAAATACCTATTAAGAATCATCTTAAGGTCAGCAGAAGTGAGAAAAGAAAATTGATTTCATACTATCACACGTGTAAATGGGCCTAATGCATAACCTGCAAAATTGCTTTGTTACTCCAAACACATCCCTAGGGATGTTGTAAAACCATACTTGATTCAATATGGACCAAGGAGTTCTGTGATAACTCCTTGTTTGGACCAATAGTAAACATATGCCTGAAATAGAGCCTGGATACAGAACACAACAAAGAAAATATAGGTGAGTAGTAAAGAATGAACTCTACATGTGATTATTTCACTTACCACTGAGCAGTTCGATCCAGTTCTGCACTGTCTCTGGTGGGTCTGTCTCTTTTATATGTTTGAGTGCCTCGTCGAGTAGCACATCGCCAGTAGGAGCATCGTTTTTCAGAAGCACTTTCCTATTGAGTAGGCTCCGCCTCCTCATACCAGTCTTTTCTAGTTCTACCCTCCCTCGCAAACCCAGTTCAATTAGCATACAGCCCCTCAAACCTGATGATATGCAGTCATTCCAAAATGATGTGTAGCCCTAACAAAGAGAGAGAAACAGATAGAAAAATATTCAAATCAGATTTGAAGAGCATTCATGAAAAATTACACCATCCAAACTATACCCAACACAGATAAGAAAGAGGCAAATGTAGATTAAAGGTACGTTAAGCTCCCACTACATGAAACTATCAAAAATCAGAAAAACCAAAATAAAATGGATGATTAATCACCATGTGTGTGCATGTGTAATTGGGTTTTTACAGACGTGTATCAATCAGATATGATTATTTACATCTGGGACCATCCGAAAGACTCAGTTTCGAACCTGGGTGCGATCAGAGTCAGTTTGTAGGAGAAGACAAGAGAGTGACCACAGACATTACCACTATACCAACTTATGTATTTCTCCATGATCTACATGTAGTCTTTCATCAATTTCATCAGTGATTCATGCATAATTCGATTTAAAAATTTATAATAAAGTAAAAGATACTAATCAATTCAATTCATTTATTTCACATTTGCATAAAAAAACAAGACAAAATATACATACGTAATACATAGGTTGAGTATACAGGCATAAAATACAAAGAATACAAATGTGAGGGGTTTGCAAGGGCCATAGGCCTATCAAAGGCTAATCCCAAACAAAAAAGACATGCAAACAAAAAATCAAAACAAAACAGAATCCCCCCCCCCCAAAAAAAAGGCATCATGGAACAAATTATGAATCAATGAGGAACCTTTTATATTTATGTTTAAAAGAGTTAAGAGAAGGGCAAGCTTAAGTGCACTCGGTAAGCTACTCCAAAGGGTGGGTCCAGCGTATTGGCATGTGGTGCATGTGGTGGTCGTCGCGATCGATTCGGATCAATTCAGGTACCTGTAAACTTTTCTGCCTTTTATTTTGTGAAAATTCGGCTCCTTTGGAAGTTTGATTATAAATGTAAGCATTCCAGTACTTTATAAATTGAACTTTCAACAGGGTTTTTTTGTTTTGTTTTGTTTTGTTTTTGTTTTGTTTGTTTGTTGTTGTTTTTTTATTTCTTTATCTTTTTTTTTTGGGGGGGGGGCTGTTTCTTATTTAAAATTAATTCTTTCTGTGCTACAATTGTTTTTTTTTGGTTTTTTTTCTGGGTGTTGATGTTTGATGAGACAGGGTGAAGGGGAGGAACATGTAACTGTAAGATGTCAAAGAAAAAAAAAGGGGAGGGGGATTTCGGCCACTTCATATTTTAGGACTCTTTATTTCAATTTTAATTTATTTCTACTTTTTACTCACATCATGGAAGCATATACTAGGGTGAACTTCCTTTTGCGACAGCCACCCAAAATGAAAACAATATATAGGGTTATGGGGTTGGGGTTAAGGTTTAGAGTTTAAGGTTTAGGGTTAGGGTTAGGGTTAGGGTTAGTGTTTAGGGTTTAGGGTTTGGGTTTAGGGCTTACGTAACCGCACATTAGGGTGGCTGTCGCATAAGTCATTCCTATTATCAACAACTAAATTGGCGTGAATGGGGAAAATGGCCCTCATACTGTTGGAAACATGTGATTGTATATCGCCTCAGATATATCATTCATTCCCTTATGACAGACTAAACCGATCTGTAGACATCATTCGGGGGAGGGGAGGTGTAGGAGATCACGTCACTTAGGAATATCGGTTGCCACGGTGTAGAGAAAGAGCCCCCCCCCCCCCACCAAAATTTCCTACGTATAGGATATTAATCCCGTCTCCTCTCGCGCTGGGGGTAACAGGAGACCGATGGGGTGAGGGGGGGGGGGGGATGGTAAAAGGGAAAAGTCAATCCGTCGGTCCTCCCAAGACCCATATAAAGGGGGCATAATTAATCCCCCTGAAAAGAAAACAATTTTTTCTCATTTTTGCATCCTTTACAAGCGACGTACCGCTAATCTGCATGTTATGTTTTCATGGCCTTAATTTCTCCGAGTATTAAACAACAGAAACAGAATAGCTCTATGCATGGATATACTACTCGAACATAATTATATCCATGCTTTATGTGCGAGAATCCCGCCCGAGTGTAAATGAGATCGTGTGTCAGCACAGGCCACAGTAACATAAATAACATAACGTAACATTATAACATAAATAAAATCATTATTAAGTCATTCATAAAGTAAAACAATCGTCATTTAGTCTTCATCAAGATGAAAATGTATTTTCTTCAGAACTCATGCAAGATTTGGATAAATAACACATACTCATATATTGTAAATACTTCTTGGTAAAAAAAATAACACTTTACCCGACATTTTTTTTATTCACTTGATTATTGTGACAAATATAAGGTACAGTGATTAATCATAAACACAGCTAGCGCCCGTGGATGTCCACGGGCTGCTTCTGCTAGTATATTTAAAATTTGGTAAAAATAAGTCTTTGGACTGTCTGGCATTGTATTTGATTAGAAATTTATTTTTTACAAATAAATCATTACAAAATGGGGGAAGTGAATTTCGAACAAATGAATACATAAAAATTGCAGTTTGATATTTGTTGATATTTGTTGATATTAGGTACAGACATTACGATTATTTTTTTTTAATAAAGGCTGTGTACTTGATCGTAGTACTACAGTTAAGATTTTAAATTGATTTCTACTGGTTTTCAGGAACCAGTACTTTATATTATGCATTAGTATGAGCATAACTTCAAGTTCATCTCTGAAAAATATCAAATATCATATCTAGGCCTGTGCCAATATGGTTTTTCTGACCATCGGCCGGTGCCGATAAAATCTCAAGCATATCGGCCGATACCGATATCGATAACCGATATGAAGAAAATAAAAGAAAATAGAAGAAAACATGTAAAATCTGCATTTTCTTTCAATACGAGGAGGTATATACATGTATGTTTTCATATTATTTATCATCAAAATGTGTACTATTTTCAGATCGGCATGCGCGATATGAAACAAAACGTCTTTTCACCGTAACGACGATGCTTATCATCCTCTGACACTCATAAAATAATTTATCAGGGCAATAGGGCATGCTTTTTTTTTTACTTGATAATTCTTCTCTTTAATCATAAAAATAATGTTTGAAAATCACTGTTCATGAGGAAGGAAATCATGCGATGTGCCTTTGGTAAAGGAGTCTCACAACTCCTCATGATGACGCATAGCATTCTTCAACAACGCTGATAAAATATTTTTACCAGTTGCATGATTTATTTTCACTCGGTGATTCTGTTATATAATCAGGTCTCGATTATGTTGTTCATTTTCAGTGATGAATGACATAAAATGTGAATAAAAAGGACTGGAAGAAATACGGTAGTGATGATCAGACACAAGAAATTCCATCTTTCAAAGTGGAATTTATTTCTTATTTCATTTTGCTTTTTCGGTTGTTAATAAAAGGGAATATCGGCCGATGTCGATAAAGCAAAATAAAGCCGATATCGGCGGTCTCCGATAGCCGATAGCTATATCGGCACAGGCCTAACAAATAGATTTTTCATTTTCTTATAACATTTGGATGAGGTAACTACTATTTTTTCTTTAGCTGGGGAACTGTTTGATGCATAATACAGAAAAAAAGTAATATAAGATATATTGCTTGCCTGTAAATTTGTAAATATTTTTTGTTTATGGTCAAACTCTTTCAGGATTTGCTAAGTAGAAAAATTGTGACCAGGCACAACAAAAGCATCAAAAAGTTGCACTGTGTGATTTTCAGTTAGACCTCAATAAAGTTGTTTTTGGTTTACATGGTCAAATTTTAGTTTTGGATATCTCCTAAAAAAATTTATACTTTTTTTCTAAGTAATTGAAAAATTTGGAGGCACCAAACAATCTGAAAGTGGTATTTTTGACAGTTTTTGGTAGACCTATGTTTGTCTTCTCCAGATTTTGTTGAAATAGATTTCCTTTTTACAACCCTGAATAACTGTGTCTTTTTGATCTCTCATAACTTTAAAGGTTCCCTTTTATGGAATTACAAAGGAACTTCAATTAGTAGACTTTTCTACTGTGAATCCAGATCTGTCAACCATTTTACCTGAATTCCATTCATTAATCTGTAAACTTGAAAATAAAAAATTAATTGGGAACGCCCCTAAAAATTTTGGAAAATCGGTCCAGCGATCGATGACGTCATGTGACGTCACACTCAGAATGCTTGACTCCACGCAAGCTGAAAGTGTGTGTGTAGGCTATTGAACTTCGTGTAGATCCTAGCTTCGACTTCGTGCCATTACAGCCCTTCATTTTAGTTTTTTTTTTAATCCTATATCAACGAACGATAACATCTTCTTCAGACAGAAGAAATAAAAGAGGAATTAGGGGCACGGCCGTATTTGTTTGAACCAGACAAGTCGGATTCTGATTACATGACAGAGACGTCCCTGATTTCAATAACGGAGAAGATATCGAAGGGAGACTTGGGAATTATAACTAGTAATTCCTTTTGATAATTAGATTGCCGATTAAATTTTAATTTACGCATATCCACCAATTATGAATCTTGTTTGCGCTTGCAAAATGCCCCAGTCCTGATGAGGCTGAGCTGATAGCTGATCGAGGCAGTGAGCTCGACGTGCGCAGGTGTACACGCCGGGCCGTTCGGTCGTTCGCCTGCTGACCCTGCCTGGCCTGGGCTTGGGTAGGGTTTAGGTGCATGGGGTGGTAGCGTTTTGTTTCTAGTAAATTCTAACATTGATATCCAGAAAACCCTTAGCTTTCCTGTTACCTTGCATGTTTTCATTGTGCTGCTATGAATAATAAGTACCGGTAGACTAAGTTAGTGTAGGTACAGTGATAGTTGATCAATAGATATATGATCAATAGATACCGTAGATCAAGTTTGATTTTGGGGATGGCATCTTGCTTCAGGGACGGCCTCTTCTTGATGCCAAACGCCGCATGCAGCCCCGTACTATCGAGGAAGTCCTCCGCACAAATGTGCTCGGAACACACGGACACTGCGGTCACTCGGCCCCTTCCAATTGACGCGAGTTAGTTTCACTTTTGAGGTCCATTTTCTTCTAATATTTGGGTCTTTGAGGAATAAATGTAGACTTACACCCTCCTTTGTGATGTTGCTGCAACCTGCAAAGACACAGCGTTGCGGCATACTTCGATTTAGAGGTGGTTTTCGAGGTGGTATATAACTGCAAGTTAGTTTGCACGCGTGATATATGCAAGATATTGTAAACAAGCACCTGCGATGTCGGTTTGTGACGTCACACGTCAATCATGCTCGAAGAACGAGAATTCGGGGTTTAAAAGGGGGCGGAGCTTAGCAGACTCGTTTAGGCCTGAATACGTGGGGAAAATATTATTTTAAAAATATTCAGATACGTATTCATTGCAAACGGATGTCATTTTTCAATTTAGATGAGTATCATGTACAAAATAACAAGAATTAGAATTTCATAAAAGGGAACCTTTAAAACAGAGCATTGTGTTGATACTTGTCCACTCTTATTAGCAGGGTGTGCTTGATTAGCGTGCCAAGTATTAGGACAATCTGATAATCTCTTCATTGAATTTTTGTTAGTTCTAATCCTCTTTTTGTCACATGTTGCACAATGTCTGGCAAGTCAGAGTGCTTCAATAGACTGCAATCTTTAAACCCTCATTCCTCAAAAGTAACATTCTGTGGGACTGGGCTTTCTACTCTTAGTAAAGTTGGTTTGGAACATCCAATGCTAATGAGTTATACATGTATATCATTTTAAAGCCAAGAATCTCCTCTTTCAGAATCATTCCTTAACTAAAAATTCCTATCTGGTGACTTTTTGGTGGTTTTGTGGTGCCTGGTCACAATTGTAAAGTGATATATCATTACAGTGGTTTTTACATATTTAGTTGCTTTTTTACCAGAGCTCTTTTGGAGACGTTTTCCAAAAATTTCCAGACTTTTTTGAGCTTTCCAAAACTAAATCAATTTACACTCCTGTGTATTTTTTTCAAGTATGAAAAATTACTTCATTATGTTGTTTGCCAACCTAGTCTAAAGTCTTGATATTTACTTCTTTAAAGAAAATCTTAAAAAGCAACAAAATGTGAGACTTATTAGACAAACTCGAGTATGCCTCTCCACTGATATAAATACTTTGTAAAGCCATCCATTAATTATAAACAAAATCTCAAATCATACATGAAGGCCTAGAGGAGGGACATCAGAGGTGTCAACTGCTGCCTACGTAAGCAGTTGTCACCTAGCACCTCAACATATAGCACTGGGAAAATTTTGTCAGACATCTCCACTAGCGCACCACATCAAATAGTTTTGATTATGTTGGCATCACTAAAATTTTATGCACATGCACAAAACAGCCAAAAATTTTAATCTGAATAATAAGAAGAGTCATGGTGATCCAAACACAGGTTTCTTTTTTTAATACCCTTTTTTCCTTTTTTCCCCTGACATTACATTTTTTGATGCATCAATTTTTTTAAAGATCTAGACCAAAGTTTCCAATTCTGGAGACATTATGAGTATTACCTTGTCAGAAGAATACATGTAGGCCCGTGGGAAACTAATTTTCCATGAGCTTTTTTTAAATTATGGAAAGGGTATGATGCATGCCAGTTCCATAAAAAAGCCAGGCTCTACAGAGACTAGAGAGTAGCTCCATCTTTTGTTACTCTTCTATAGAGGCTATAGCCTTCCAGGCTAGTTCTGATAGCCCATGAACAGGTATTTCATTCATAAAATAAAAAATACTGGCTTGTGATCAGAGCATGATGATGTCATAATCTAATGAGAGGTCCTCTTGCAGAGGCATGTAAGTAAGCCATGTAGCCTAGCCCTAGGTAATTTTCAATTGTGCTTAGATCTCCAGGTTATCAAAAATAACCTCGCATAAGTGTGAGCAAGTAGTACCGTATAATCTAGTTGAAGTAGAGAAAAAAAGGAGGGTGGAGTCTAACACATGCAGTGCAGGTGTAACAATCACCCACTGTTCCGGCCATAGGAAGTACCGTCTGTATATGGGGATGGTTGACAAATGTCACTTCTAATTCTAATAAAGAATTCCCCATACCAGACGGTTATTTCTGTCTAAGTACATGTAACTGTATGCTCAACTAAGATTTTAATAACATAACAAGTTACACACTCTTGTCTCAAGTAGATCTGTTTGACTTCAAAACTTATTCTAACTCAAAGTTAATCAGTGAATTATTCACTTGAGTTAGCTCTAATTTTTTAAAATTTCAACTTCATTTCATCAAACAGAAATGCATCAATGTTCACATTTCTCCTTCCATATAGTCTTAACGTTCTAAGAAAGCTATCTCATGAAAAAAAAGCCATTCAGTGACATTGTGTACGCGCACACTTGCGACTGTCTGTATCATAGGGAGCCCTATGTCTGCGCATGCAAGATTTGACGTGAAAATGAACAAGAATTTCTTTAATATTTCTCTAATGCTTAATTTTATATTATTCCTGATATTCCAAATAAGTTTGCAAAAATTCTCATTAAAATTAGAGCACAACAATGCCATTTTCACAAGAAACAGCAGCCGAGTCATTTAAACATTGATAAAAACAGGGTCCAGATAGCCTGACCCTGGATAACCCGACCACTTACCCTGGAGAGCTCGACCCGGTCAAGTTATCCAGGGTAGGGTGCCGTGCCAAATAGCTTGACCCACTTTTTTCTCTTATGATATTATGAACTAAATTCATTTGTTTAACAATACATGCCATTTAAGTGTTAAAATATAATTAAATGTATACACTCAAGACGTTAAACACACGGCAATAGTGAAGTTTTGACAGTTCTACTGAAAGAAGTTAGTTTTCCCTTGCAATGAGAATATTTTGAAGAAGCTCAAGGAAGGATTGCTAGAGGCTCGAGGTAAGTTGATTTCATGCCCAAGAAGCACTGTACTGATAGAAATACATGTACCTTGTAATGTATCTTTACAAAACCCACTCATAGCGGCATTACTATACTTCGTGTGTATACTCTTGGACAGTTATACACCTCAACACTTTCAAACACCACTGCACAAAAGTCACCAACATTCACTCAAAATCAGCATTTAATTTACAAATACCGACACCAACATATCGGTGAGTTGAATTTATTGTATTTCATGGATACAATATATGTTCAAAAAATGAAATCCTTAATTTACTGTCAGTTCTGGTGAAATGGGTAATCGGAGTCACTGTGTACATTTCCTGGTCGCAGCGAACGCTGACATTTCCACAAAAAAAATTTGGTCGGCGAAAATTTGGTCCCTATCGCGCACATGTAAAAGTCCCGAATTTCTGTGTGCACGATCATAGAGATCGATGTGCGTGTGCGATACCGAGTTTCTTTGTGGACACAATTTTATTGGTCGAGTTTGGTCTAAAACATTGGCAGAATGAAAGCAACTTGCTATGGCGAAAATAAAATCAACTTACCTCCAGCCTCTGGCGCTGTGTCCTGATCCTTCATCAAAATATCATTATTGCAAGGGAAAAGCACAAGTACTGTAATGTCACCAGTCATGGAGGGGTTTGACAGTTTTGGATTAATAATCTTCAGAAAATACCATGGTTGTTGAGAAATCACCCGCCATTCGATGCCGAAAATGCTTGTGAAGAAAATCTACCTAAAACCTGCTAGGTTTCTGCTGCTCCAGTGTCACCGCACATTGCACAAGCAAATGATATTCCGAAGGAAGGACTAATTTAAGATCAATCACTCTGTTGTAAAAATATTCACTTACATGTAGTACATGACGCGCTACGAATTCATACGCAGGAAGCTATCTGGCTATCGCATTGTCTTTGCGGGATTGCGCATGTGCACTGTGTAATGCGCTTGTCGGGCTGCCTACGTTATGATTTGTGTGTTGTAGGAATGGCGCGTCACAACTGGAGCATAGGCATTCTCAGCAAGATAGCCAACTTTGAACAAAGATAATTAATTTCCAAAGTATTGTTCATGCAAAAAATTTGTATGGCCAACATCTAGAATAGATGCTGCGAAGTGCAGCCAGTAGCCGGTCCATTGTTTGCATTGCAAAATCACTTTAAAATACATGGCATCATAATATCACATATCACACACAGGGTACATTACCCTGTGCATGTGATATGTGATACATTACTGTAAATGCCAAAATATTTGTGTTACATTAATTTTCATGGATTTCGTGCTATTTTCGGCAAGCGCGAATTCTAGAACTCGCGAAAATATTAACCTGATTTCCTAAGCGGTTTGAAATTGCGCGCTTCAGCATAAAAATGTGTGTGTTCAATTCATATTTGAGCGCGTGGTGTAATTGCGCAATGTGCATGCATGCATTTGAATGGACTGCGTGTGTGTAAATTAATAAATGGAGTTGGTGTACATACGAGCGTGTCATTGTGCAGCGCGAATTTACAGGCAGTGCCGAACGGTGCAATTAACCCAAGAATTCGCATTGATTTGACCTCGCTTTTCTGTTGAATGAACACGATGTTTCGGTGAAACCGCTGGGGAAGTGTCGAAGCAAAACTGCTATAACTTTGGCATATGACCATGAATCTGAATGATCTTAATGGTTTTGAAAATGGGAATCAGCAGATTAACTAGTCATCATATTTTTTTTTCAAAATCGATGGAAAAACGGGGACAAACGTACAAGAAACATTACATTAAAAATACAAAATAAAAGTCCAAAATATGCATTAAAATTACACATTTCTAATCGGAAAACAAAAGAGATATTGGAGTATGTCATTAATCAGATATTAAAGATACTTTGTGTGAAATATCATTTTCTAAAAACCATGCATCCGAAAATGTCTGTAAAAAATCAAATACAATGCATTTTCGTACCTTGAATCCGAACGCTGATCTACCGGGTCGCTTTCCGTGGCGATGACGTCATTCTCAATAATACAGTCCCACATTATGCTAATTTTTGTTGGGTTTGAAACATAAAACGGCTTTCACGTGATTTCGTGGGGGAAAATGTAATCTTTGGAAGATTTGAATAATCTTCCAAATGCCTCAGAAATTCATAGCAAATATATATTTACGGAAATAAACCTGAAATAAACTAATTATCGACCTCATGGCTTTACCGTTTACCATCGACACAGCACTGACATGTCTTTCTTTGGCAGTTTTCTCCAGGTACCACCGTCTGCCGACACTTCTGCGCTGCAGTGCCTCGAACAGGTGATCGTGTTATGTAATAGTGCGCATGCGCACAGTCTGATTTCTAGCCATGACGTCATATTTTTTTTCAGGTTACTGTTCCTACACATTTTTCAGTTTGTGAAAAAAACCCAATATATTTTCCATTATATCTCCGAAAGTAAGGCTTCGGCACGGCGAAAATTTCGTCACGAGGTCCGTAAAAGTCTGAAGAATATGTATGTACTTGATAATGAATATTGAGCGAAACGTCAGGATTTGTCTGTAAATAATCTCAGGGTAGTTTTGAAGGACAACAAAACATGAAAGGTTTGATAAAATGAAAAGTAATTCATCATTTTATTTTTTATTTCATGTGCACATTGATATGACTCTTTCAAATCATTCCTGAAATTCTGAGCGAAATCCGCCCACAAACAATGGAGAAACGAGAGGGGGAAATTTTGGTAAAAAGGTGAACTTCTGAACGTGAGTGCTTCATTGACCGTTACAGATTCAAAACGATTTCGGTCTGAACGGCGAGTTAATTGATCTCCTCCTCTCCGACTGTTTAAGGGAGAATGAAAACCTAGGGAAAAATCGATTTTAATGAAAAGAGAGCATAGAGAAGCAAGTTTTAAAAAGTTCAATCAAAATCGGTTACGAAATGAGAAAGTTATGAAAGTTTGAAAAGTCTCAATTTACTTTCTATGGCGATCCTCAAATTGGCAATGTTGCTTCAAAGTGACAGGTTTAGTAGCACAACTCTCCATATGTTTTGTACACAAAATTTCATATTTTCCAAATTATCTCTCAAGGTGCAGCTTGTCTCCTTCTTAGCTCAAGATATATCATGGGAAAATGTATTTGACCCAACATATGTTGAGTTCACAAAAAGACAAGCAGCATCTTTAGAGATTAATGGAGAATTTGAAATTTTGTGTACAAAACATATTGAGAGCTGTACTACTAAACCTGCCATTTTGAAGCAACATTGCCAATTTGAGGATCGCCATAGAAAGTAAATTGAGACTTTTCAAACTTTCATAACTTTTTCATTTTGTAAGCGATTTTAATGGAACTTTTTTAAAATTGCTTCTCTCTATCCTCTCTTTTCATTAAAATGGATATTTCCACAAGGTTTCATTCTCCTTTAAGAACCCGCGAATATGTTTTGTCACTCAGCACGAAAAATTTTTTAATTGCGCAAAATAACAGCGTTTACAGTGTAATGCCATGTATTTTAAAGTGAGTGTGCTATGCAAACGATGGACCGGCTGCAATTCGCAGCATCTACTCTATGGAACTTAAGCTCTGTTAATACATTGAAAACAGAAAAATAGAGTAGGCCTACATATTATTTATTTTGTTTCAGTCTGCTATAGAGGAAGTTCTTGTTTTTCCAAAAAAATTAGCAGAACATAAAAAAGCCCTGTGGATAATTCTCTTTGGAAATGAACATTGCCTGCCGTCATTCTTTGCGCGATCGGCAGCAAGCGAAACGCCGCACAGTTGTTCCATATTTATATTGGTACAATATCTGCGACCTAATCGCATCCATTCATTTAGCTCCGGAAAGACCATAAAGGCTAGGGCAGTTGACAGTCACAGGGCATTGCAGCAATGAAGCTGTATTACAATGGAGCGCCATGACTGGTGACATTGGGTGAATTCAAGTTCGGTGTTGAAAGCTGGTGTCGGTGTTGGGGCAAAACTAGCACCAGCCACAACACCAAACCTGAGCTGAAATGAAGCTGGTGCTGGGATTGACTTTACTAGGTGTTGAGCTATCAATAATGTGATTGGTATTATTTTTATAAACCCGAATTCGGTGTTGGGGCTAGAATCAGCAGCCCAATTCATGCTTTTAACACCAACATCAACACCAACATCAACACCAACACCAACACCGAACTTGAAATCACCCATAAGTAGATGCTGTGAAGTGTGGCTGGTACTGGTAGCCGGTGTGAGGCCGGTCCATCGTTTGCATTGCAAAATCACTTTAGAATACATGGCATCATATCTCCACACACAGGGTAAATTACCTTTTGTGTGTGATACATGATATATTATGATGCCATGTATTTTAATGTGATTTTGCAATGCAAACGATTGACCTGCCCCACTTCGCAGCATCTAACTTAGAATACTCTGCGTGTAAGTTAAAGGGAAATCCAACCTTTAGGGTCTATAGCAAGTTGCTTTGAAAGAAAGAGGAAAAATCAGAGAAGCAGATTGGTGAAAGTTTGAACGAAATCGGACAAGCAATAAGAAAGTTATGAATTTTTGAAAGTTGTAATCACTATGCATATGGGAATTTCAAATTGGCCGAATAGGTAATGCCACTGTGATGTAGCTGTGGACAACTCCCCCATTCGCTCTAACACACAAAATGAACAAATTGTCACTTTTTTTCAAAATGCATTACTCAGTAGGATCTTTTCGTTCATGAGGACCTATAACAATATGCTATCTCCAATATATTTTGAGTACTGCCCCGAGGGTAAAAGCGCCTCGAAGAAAACCGCAAATTAATATTTTTGTGTACGACAAATGGGAGAGTTGTCCACAAAAATGTCACAATTGACTCACCAAATTGCCAATTTGAGATTCGCATAGATGTAGTGATCTCATTTTTCAAACATCCGTAACTTTCTTAGTCCTTGTCCGATTTCTTTCAAATTTTCACCATCCTGTTTTTCTTATTTTTCTGCTTTCACACAAATCATCTCATTATCAAGGTTGGATTGCCCTTTAAGTTAACTGTTCCTTGACTTTATTCTTTCAGTTGGTTTCAGTGCAACATGGGCAAAGAAGACACCATATTCAAGCAATAAACCACTACTGTGAATGAATGACAGACTATTCACCAGAATGCCAAGCTTGTTTTATAATCATTATAATTTTACCTCTCTATCTTTGAGACCCAATAATAAAACCTCTTCCATCAGCGTTAGTCTGGTTTCCTTCGATTCGCAATCATCTTCGTCTTCGTGATATGTATCTTCATCCACTTCATTATTCGCTTTCCCTCCTTCAGCTCCTCTCGCTGAAGCAGCTGAATGTCTTTGAACTAAAGTACTACCTCTCTGTGTCAAGCTACTCATGATAAAATGTCAAATATGTTAACAAAACCAATCTAAAACATGTAAAAATGTAAACTTATTCTGTTCTTCGTGGGAAAACAACACTGGCTTTCAAAATGGCTCCTTCCATGTAAAATGACGTCAAATCTTATATCAATGCATGATGGAAGTGAACGACAGATGGCGTATCAAATCTGGGACATAGAGATCCTATTTCAGGATCTCTATGACCTGGGAGGATTATCTACAGGTACGGTACTGTAAACAAAATAATTACGTATGTGCATGACTGTATTTTGTTATTTGTGTACATCTACTTCAAAATAATAACACAACGTGTTTTTAACAGGTGAAGTGAAATTCTTAAAACCGACTCTTCAGGTCAGCTTTGGTCCGGTAGACAGGCAGCTAGCTGTATTCTTTCTAAGCCGTATAAATCAACGGTAATTATAATCCATTTAAGGTATAAATAATGAATTCCATTAAATGTGATTAGATTGAATTGTAAATATTTTACTGTACCACGTCGGCAATGTTGTAATTAATTAATTGATTGTAATTAATTGTAATCGGTTCATTGTTGTGTTAATAATCGCCATCAGTATTATAACCGATATATGTTAATATTAGTATTGATATTATTAGAATTTTATTATATTCATCGTCCTTATTATAATAATAATCATTCTTTTTATCGTTATTATGTTTCTCATGCAGTGCAGGGTCTCAAGCAGCCCGTCTCTGCGTTCACAGTGTTGCGTTGAAGTTTAGTTTTTTTATTTTGTCATTAAGCTTATCCAGTTGTAAATTCTTTCGTTTCCAATTGTCATGATAACTAAAATATAGATAATAAAGTCATTATCGAAGTTTAATACGATTAATCTACCAGCGTCGTTCTTTCTCCTCCAATCTTCAGTTTGAATAACGGGTTAAAAATCATTTAAGTAAATAGTTGTTAATTCAAGTTGTGCTCTCCCACTTTTTGTAACTTAACCCAATACCGAGAGGCCAATTTTTTATTTTTTAAGCAAATCTTTACCATGGTGATGTGTTTGTTGTTGTTTATTTTTGTTTGGCAAGCAGTCAAGAATTACTATTTTTGCCACAAATACTCATTGTAAACTTATTATTTTTTAAACAAATTTTTAACATAGTGATGTGTTTGTTGTTGTTTATTTTTGTTTGTCAAGCAGTCAAGAATGACTATTTTTGCTACAAATACTCATTGTAAACTTATTATTTTTTTAAACAAATTTTTTAACATAGTGATGTGTTTGTTGTTGTTTATTTTTGTTTGTCAAGCAGTCAAGAATGACTATTTTTGCCACAAATACTCATTGTAAACTTACTGACTTCCACTAGCGTAATTGAAGGGGCAAGGGGGGACATTTGCCCCCCCCCCGGCTGATTTTCGATCAAGAAAAAAATTCAACCTATGTATTTTCATGTAGTTATGAATTAATTTGTTGGTCAAAAATTACAAGATTGCTCTTGATTGAAAACATTTTCTGCTCGCAGTCTCAACACGACCTCCATTTAACGCAGGAACGAGATTAGCAGCAATGCGTAGTGAGTATCATAGCATTGCACATACAGTAATGCTAAGGGCCATACAAGCCTTTTGATAACAGTACTGGATCTTTCTTCTTTCTTTTCTTTTCTTTTCTTTGTTTCTTTGTTTGTACATCTGTAATTGTATGTACATGTGCATAATTTCTGCACATGCATGTGTATCGTTATTCATTGTTTCAATGTTGTAGGCGCACCTAACTCAAGCTTTTGCTTTTCTGTGTGTGCCCCCATCCACATTGTTACCAGAACCTCATGTATTTAGTCTTCAGTCTTCTGTACGACTACCTTCATTTTACTCTGTAGTTTATTATACAATGTTCTGAATGTTGATTGATTGTTTAATTGAAGATGGAAATAAATGTTCATTTTGAATTTTGAATTTTGAACGTGAAGCATTTTCAAACGTACGGGAAAACATATGGGGTATCTCTATGCAGAGGCGGCGCTACTGGAGGGGGCAGGGGAAAGATACCCATGGAAAGTACCCTTCCCACTTTTTTCTAGCATCCCAAAAGTGCCTCTTTAAATTCCTGACAAGTGTCTGTTTTCCTTTCTGAAATGCCCTTCTTCAAATCTGATGAATGCCCTAATTTACTTCTGATAAATGCCCATTTCCTTTCTGATATATACCCCTTTCACTTTTTATAAGCACACCTTTTCAAATCTGAACGGTGCCTCCCCCCCCCTTTTTTTTTTAAATATGACAAGTGCCCCCTTTTAACATCGATTCGATGCAAGTACCCCTTTCTAATACGTGCCTAAACAGGGCTTGGCAGTTTTTACTCATTGTTTGCTATATATATATATATATATATATTTTTTTTTTTTTTTTTTTTTTTTTCAGTCTTCAAAATTTCCGAGGGGGACGTGTGCCCCCTCCCGTACCCCCCCCCCGGGATCGCCGCCCAATAAATAATACACAACCCATAGCCTTCAGTATTATATTTTTAAAAAATCTTTACTTCGCTCACTCGCTAATGAATCATCAGACTATTAACACAACTGCAATGTTTGATGGAGAAGTAAAACATGCAAGGAAAGAAAGAAACAATAACATGTCGAAGATGAACCTTGATACTACAGTGCAAGTGCGTCCCAGAAAAAAATTAACAGTCAGGAAAAGTTAAATATTTCAAAATATTTGAAGCCAAATGTCATACCTGTGGATAGCTTATGGTCTCTTTTATTAAATGATACCTAAATATCTGCCATTATTTTATGCTTATTGAGTGAACAAATGCCACTTTTGTGAAAAGGTGCAAATTCCAGACTTGACAAGAATTGGTATTTGTGATGGCTTGTATCAGCACAGTTGAGAGTCATGTAAAGGCTTAGAAATGTTCATATTTTGATCAATAACAGACAATTTATGAAAGAACAAGTTTTGTTCTCCGTGTACTTACGTATCTCATCAACATTATTATACTTCAGTGAGCAATTAACTAATTTATTGAGTGTTTTGAAATATTAATTTAGGCCAGTTTTTAATTTAAGCTGACTTTCTCAGTCAACCATAAAGTTTTGATGGGACATGTCTGGACATACAGAAAACAAATCCTATCCTTTCATAAATTGCCTTTTAATAATCAGAATATGAAAATGTCTAAGCCTTTTCAAGACTCAAATTTGCTGATACCAGCGAGAACCAACACAAATTTTTTGTCAGTCATGGATTTTACACCATTTCATAACAATGGCTTTTGCTCACTCAAGCGTGAAATATCGTTCGATGTTTTGGTGTCATTTGATAGGACTCATAGGAGAGACCCTAAGTTATCCTAGGTATGAAAATTTCGTGAACATATTTTGAAATGTTCATGTGGGGAGGTTTTATACAACTGTCAACTTTTAACGGTTCTCAAAAATTGTTAATATCAGCCAGAACAAATGCCAATCCGATTGTCGATTCTGGATTTTGCATCCTTTCGCAAAAGTCGCTTTTGCTCACTCGAGTTTAAAATATCGCTATAGGTTTTTTGGTGTCATTTGATAGAAGAGACCCTAAGCGATCCACAGATATAAAACTTTTCGACTAATATTTTGAAATATTTATTTGGGGAGACTTTTTCTGACTGTTAACTTTTTTGGGGGACGCACTGTATAATAGAATATAGGGGTATTTAAATGACATGTATTATGATGTATTGTCTTAAAATTGAACTTTTCCCGCTTTGTGTTTAGCCTTGTAGATGCCCCCCTTTTTTCAAAAGGTGCCCTTTTTGTTGGTGTCCTCCAACTTTCAAACACGCTTCGCCGCGGCGGAGACAGGGAGACATGCCTCCTTTCGTGCGAAACAGTCTTTTGTTGCGACCCCGAAAAAGCAAACATGTGCCTGTAAAGGGGATTCCTTCTTGTACAGCGTTGTATATCGCGGTATATATAGGTCTTGTTTTACCCCCCCCCCCCCCAGGTCCAATTTCCACTACCCTCTGTTAACCTCTGCCTACATGGGTGTCGATCCCGGAGGGGGGGGGGGGTGATGGTATATATCTTTCCCCCCCAAAAAAAATTGAGGTGGGGGATGGTCTGTATTATCATCCCCCAATATTTTTGGATAAAATAAATAAGAATTATCATACATTAACTTTAAACTAATAGTTATCCCTACTCATTATGTTTTATCTTGAAATACCATCACATTCTTTAATGATTAGAAGTAAAGAAATAAGAAATTACATAATTTCAATGCGAAAATATAGAAGAAAATTCGTTCACTCACATAGTTATTCTCAATTTAGGTTCCGTCCATTGGCGTAGATCCGTGCATTCATTCTTTCCATTAAAAACCATTTTGGGATGCTCTAAAATGCAAGTTTTATAGACAGATTTTTGAAAAAGTCCCTGGTGTGGGAGGGAGGATACCCCCTCCCACACCCTCCCCCCTGCTCGGTCGCTTCGCTCAGTGGCGTATCTAGGGGGCAGGGGGGCACGTGCCCCGGGCGGCACTTGGAGGGGGCAAAAAAACGCAAAGGAGAGAAAGAAAAAAGGGGGAAATGAAAAAAAATCATAATCCTTAGGGATTATGCGCCCCGAAATCCGCAAATGTAAATGCACTAGAAATCTATTTTTTGAAGGTTTGAAATGCGAAACTTTTCCAAAGCTCGGTCACTTTGCTCCCTCGCATAATTATTTTCTTTCAGGATCTCGTAATTTTGCGCCCCTAGTATATAGTTCTTAAATAGCTTAAAGGGTTCAAAATTTGAAAAAATAAAGATTTAATTGCTTTGCTCGCTATTTATGACATGCTAAATAGTGCGCCCCCAATACAGGATAAAGTGTATAAAACAGCATTCGCAAAGGTTCAACTTTTGAAAGAAATCTCAACTTCAGGTAGCCTTGCTGAATTTCTCGACTCTTTCTCAAGCCTATAGGGCCCCTGTTCTTAAAGTGCGGCCCACGGGCCACTTGTGGCCCGCGAAATGATTTCATGTGGCCCGCCAAAAATATCTGAGTAAGAAGAAAAAAAAATCTTGTTTTAAGAACTATGTTGATACATAATATATCATCCTAACTATTGGTAAGAATAAAAGTATCAAATTTTTTTGCTCGCTCGCAAATAGCGTATCATATTTATCTGTTCCCTGCTCTACCAATAATAGTTTGGGTTTTTTTTTAATCAAACAAAGAAAAAATAAGGAGGGTGTATTCTAAAATCGTTTAACCGTCCTTAGATGAGCCATTCGGGTATGTATGTGGCGGGGGATGGGGCCTGGAGCCCTTTCCCCCGAGAATATCAAAAAATTTTCCTGCATTCGGGCACCCACCATTTCATTTTTGGGCAGTGAAATGGTCTCTTTGTAATTTTTTATATCTAATCTAAATTAGCACATTTTGACGATGAAATTACATTTTCACAATTCTAAAGTGTCAATTTTTTTTTTGCTTCGCTCGCTCGCTGAATGATAATAATAATAATAATAATACCAAAAAAAAAAAAAAAAAGGAAGCTAATACTCAATGTATTCGGGCAAGAGTCATGAGTCCCATGCGTCTTTGTATGTATATATAATACTCTGTGGCCCACGACGTAATTTCAAGAATATTTCTGGCTCTCGTAACAAAATAATTAAGAACCCATGCAGGCTATAGGGCTTCGTTAGTTTTGCTCCCGATTGTAGAAGTGAGTGAATAGAAAACCGTTTATCAGTGTAGCCCATAAAATTCGACCTTCTCTACCGCTCAATTGCGGTGATCAATTGCAAAATTTCCTGCACATGAAATTGCGTTTTTTAGGGTTAAAAATTGAAAAATTTGCCGCTCGGTCGCTTTGCTCCCTCGCTCGTACAATAACGTAAATAAGTTTGGGCACTCGGGGGCCACTGGCTTCGCTCCCTCGCCGGTCATCCCCCAATCATGAACACCAGGGGCGTCGATCCGTTTTTCGGATGGGGGGGGGGGGGGAGCAAGACAGCCTACCGTAACATGCAGTGATCATTTCGCACTCAATTCAATCATCATCAGGGGCGGCGGTGCGTCTTTTAAAGTGGGGGGGGGGGGAGCACCAACAAAAAGCAGCACCTACAAAGGGTGGAAACAAGGCGCAAAATACCACTTCGAAACATTAGTATACCGGTACATTCTGATCAATACACAACCGTGGATCATTTTCGACACGCTATTGATTGTATTTTAACATGGTTCTAGATAAAAACTACTTAGCACTTGAGTGTAATAGCCTGATTATTCATTTGCGAGCGAGCGAAGCGAGCGAGCAATAACTTTAAGATTTATTTCTAACGCTGAAGGCAACGGGTGTTGAATTATATACAGCGATTTTCCTAATATGATAAGAAGATAATAGTAAATGCGAGCGAGCGTAGCGAGTGAGCTTTGGAAAAGTTTTAGAAAAAAATTGTCCTCGTTCCTTTTATAATTTAGGAGCACTGCTCATTCTTGTATAATTTAGGGCATTGGGGCCCCTCCTACCCCCTGCTCCACTTCCTCACTATTGTGCTGATATCAGTAGGGGAATGTATTGTTATGAAGCCTCTCTGATTATTTGGAGCTATATGTATAAGGCTCCTTTGTGGACTTTATACATACCCATATATATATATGTACCAATATATATACATACCCATATATATTGAAGTCTGACCGTGTAAAACCTTTTGTATTTCATTGTTTGGAAGGTTTCATTTCCCGAATTTTGCATCAGTTTTTCCTTATTTTATTTTACACCTCCGGATTTATTGGGGGGGGGGGCAAAGTGATATGTTTGCCCCCACAATATTTTCTTGGGGGGGGGGAAATCGCCCCCCTGCCCCCCCCCCCCCCAGGATCGACGCCCCTAATGAACACGGATCCACACCCCTGTCTACTTATCCTGTATGTATGCATTAAAACTGACAACTTTTCTTTCGTGAAAGACTTATAAGTACAGATAGTATATGTAGCTTTAAGGAGACACTTTTATGGGATGGATGGTTTGCCACCTATAGGGGCAGGATCCCAAACTATATTTGCCAACATTATAGCGACTCGCAGAAGCAGATACCAAACCACATTTTAGGGGCGGCTGGAGGGCAATTAGCCTTTTTTTTGTGAAACAAAAATTCATAAGATATAGGAATAACATGCGACATATTCCCACACTTTTCAAACACTGTTTGAAAAAAACCATGCGAACTATACAGAGGAAGGAGTGTGATGAGGGTTCCACACAGTGGCGGATTCAGAATTTTGTGAGGGAAGGGCCCAAAGCAAAAAAAAAAAAAAAAAAAAGGGTCATCAGCGTTTTGGGGTCTCTTTTTAACTCCAAAACTCTCTGAAAAGCAAAAAAAACAAAACAAAACAACAACAACAAAAAAAAAACAACAACAACAACAAAAAACTTCCCCCCCCCCCTCCTCCGAAAAAAGGTCATCAGCATTTTTTGGGGTGTCTTTCTTTCCCAGGAGTAGTCCCCTGGAAACGCCCCTGGTTCCACATCCAATGGTTTAAAAAGAATCTATACGGTATATAGGCCTATTGATGAAATTTTGCTTTCTACTCTTTGAGTCCAAATTTTGATGATCTGTTAAAGATGGAGCAGCATCAGCAACATTGCAGAGAACAGTTATTGATTTCTCGACAATCTTTTTTAGTGGACTACTGGACTTTCTCAATCACAACCCCTTTTAGCATAATTATAACTTTGAGTTTGGGCTTTAAATTATAACTATTGGCAAGGCAGTTTATAAGCAGAATACCTCTAGTGTGGGGTCACTTCATTTCCTTAAGATGGCCGTCATATAAAAAAGGACCACTGGTCTCTATCAAGATGTAGTTATTTGCATTAAGTTTATTTGTGTATTGAAGCTTATACTTTATATAGGGGCGGCGCTACAGGGGGGCAGAGGGGGCGACCGCCCCCCTATGATTTTTCAAGTAGTGAAAAAAAGAAAAAAAAAGAAGAAAAAAGAAGAAAAGGAGGAAGAAAAGGGAAGAAAAGGGAAGAAAGAAGAAAGAGGAGTATTAAAAAGAGAGGTCTTAAACATATAACTCTATATTACCCCTGTTATTTAATGGAGAAAAAATATGACGTCATCTTTAGGTCGTCTTGCCCCTCCTATCAAAATACCCTGGCGCCGCCCCTGATTTTATAGGTAGAAAGTTATGAATGTTGGTGTACGTTTTGGTCTAAAATAGACATAAGCGAGTTACAATGGTGTATTTGGTTGAGACACAGTAAAACCAACGTAGAGGTATATCTTATAATGCTGAATAATTTGAATAGTGGGTAATTTCATTTCCAAGATTGCTATCAAAATGAAATTGAAAAATAATGCATAAGCATTGAAATGTAATTTGCGTACGTCTGATAATTTTGCATTTTCATTTTGGCATAAAGCATCAAAATGCAAAATGGTTAATATGCTAAAGAATTATGTATTCAGGCTCTCTTTCTTTAAAGGGGCATCCAACCTTAATGGCAAGTTGCTCTGAAAGGAAGCAGAAAATCAGAGAAGTAGATTGTTAAAAGTTTCAACGATATCGGACAAGCAATATGAAATTTGAATTTAAATTTGCCCAACCGGTAATGTCACTGTGATGTAGCGGCGGACAGCTCTCTCATTTGTTACAACACACAAAATGACTAAAATGTCAATTTTTCAAAAATTATTACCAAAATATATTTTTAGTAGTGCCCGAGGGGCTTATGAGAAAAAGGAAAATTTTGATTTTTTAAAGATTCCGGTAGATATTTAACTTGAAGGGTTTAAACGGCTTTTTGTGCCAATTATTCTGTTATATGGCATCGCGGTCTTTGGACCGGGAAAGGGGGGGGGGGGGGTGAAAACATTTAAACAAATAAAGACTTTTCACATTCAGTACTGTAAACAACGTCTAAGATTAACAAGAGACACTGCAAATTCTATGGTTTTGGAAGAGCTTGGCAGATTTCAACCATGGACGCGCCCCCCCCCCCCCGGCAACGATTTGGAAAGGGGGCGGCACAATATCAAATGTCGCTCCACGATTTGTGGTCTTTATGATTATGCCAAAAATAAATATACTCAAAATGCATGCAACTAATGTTTATTTTGTTTATGCTTGTCAGAAAATTATGGAGTCAAAAGGCACCACTAAAATGAGAACGATTTCTTCTTCTCCTTTTCTTTTTTTTCTTCTTTTTTTTTGCGGGGTAGGGGGGGGTGGGTATGAATTCGATGGTATACTGAGGAATAAGACACCGTTTAAGAAATCCCCTTCGAATATAGGAACTCAGAGGCGCTAGAACATTTTGAATAGGGGGGGGGGGTGTGACACCCAAATTTGCCGACAAATTTTTAGGACGTGATACCCAAATTTGCCGACAAAAATGCTGCACCCTAATCTCCCCCCCCACAAATAATAATAACAGGCAATAACAGATGTAGAGGGCCATTTTGCAAGGAGGGGCTTACGCCTTTTGACCGAATATCAACTTTTCAATTTCTAAATTTTTAAAAACTTTTTGTATAGAAAACGTACAGAAGTTACATACAGAAGATACGTAATTATCTGGGAACCTTGCTGCCCAAATGTGTGGATATTCTGGCTCCTCGCTGCCCGAATATAAAATGGTGGTTGCCCGAATATCGGAATTTTGAAAATCCTCGGGGGAGGGGGGCTGCAGCCCATTTCTGAAGGGGGACGCCTTTTGCCCGAATATCAATTTTCCAGTGTTTTGCGAGCGAGCGAAGCGAGCGAGCTAAAAAAAAAAAAAAAATCGCCGGTTTTTCCTTCTTTTCCTTTCCTTCCCTTCTTTTATTTCTGTTTTTGTTTTCCTTTCATTTCCCTTTTCTTTTTCTTTCTTCTCCTTTCTCCTTTTCCCTTTCCTCTTCCCTCTCCCTTTATCCCCTCCTTTTTTTTTAATTTGCCGATAGTGGTGGCGCATTTGCCGACAACAATTTTGAGTGGGGGTGTGACACCCCCACACACCCCCCCCCCCCCGCTAGCGACGCCCCTGTAGGAACTGGAAATACGACTTTTCGTGGAACAATCAACCGTTACATTAAATTTAAAAAAATGATTTGCGCCAATTAAGTGTAACGCTTGCATGCATGTGATCGTTAAAAAAATGATTCTTCAACGAAATCAGTCTTACCAATTAATTTTGTTCTCGAGGTCGATTCTTGGGACTGATTTTGTCAATGGATGTAATTTGTCAGAGTGATGATTTGGATACAGAATCAAAATTGTTCCACATACCACGAAACCTATGCTGGTATGGTTTTGAAATTTATACGCGTTATTATTAAAATGCAAAATTTCTTAATGTTTATAAAAACATCCTGCATCGCAAAAGGGATACACTTTTATCCCTTTCTAAACAAAGACTGAATTCGCTATGAGCTTTTTAAGTGTCAAAAAACAGATTCTGTGCCTGTAGACTATGAAGCGACTGCGCGGAGTAAGGTGTGAAGCGCAAGTGATCGAGATTAATTAATAATTTCACGAATTCAATAATTTGCCATTTTGTTTGTTTGTTTCTTCCTTTCGTTCTCTCTCTCTCTCTCTCTCTCTCTCTTGTGGTTTCCTTTGCTCTATTCCATGTCTTGCTGCATTCTTCTGTGATATTTACATCTCCGTTTTTGTGCATGGAGGGCCCAAATGGTACACTATTAGTTAGTTAATCATGGAAAAACACTTCCGAATCGAAGCTTCAAACGTTCAAAATCTTTGCTAAGTCCCAAAACCCCACCAAATACACACACACGTCCACACGCCCCCCCCCCCACACACACAATTTGTTTTGGGGTAGGGAGGGGAAGAGGAAGGAGGCACGTATCCTATATTATTAATGACGCTGACATGCGGGGTTCAAAAAAACAAAAAAACAAACAAAAAACAACAACTGGGCCCTCTAGCATAAAAAGTTGCGTTTAATAGCAACTCCAAAAAACAAATACGCGATCCTGATTTGGTTGAAAATTAAGTTGCGTTAATTTTTTTAAGCGCAACTTTTTATGCAAGAGGGCCCTGACGGACGGGGGAGGAGGGGGGCTCCAACCCCATATCCACCTGTTCCATTATGATTGAACTGCGCAAGCGCACTATGTACAGCCACTCGTTGCTAGGGACGTACCGTACATGTCAAATACAGTCTGCACGTATCTACTACAGCTAGCTAGATCTGAGGGAGAGAAACCTTAAACGTAGATCTATTAAAACTACACTAAAATTATCACCATGAGTATTAGGTCTTATAATCCATCTGTACGAGTGGGAAACTGGAATGAAGATACATGCTTAGAAGAGGTAAGAATAAAATGTAAATAACGGCGAGCTCTTGCTGAAGACTGAAGTAAACCGTGGCCATCCACTGGGGAATTCTACGCCCTCCGCAGCGGCATGAATAGTGTAGAGGACCGGTGGCGCTGCTCGTAACCTTCAGCGCATGCCGCAATGTGTGATTAGAATATAAAATTAAAATTCTATAGCCATGATAGCCAAGCAAGATCATGAGATGGACATTAATGCTCATGGCATATCTGTTTGATGTTTAAAGTGTTGAAACTGTTATATTCAAAGGGTATTACCGATTTCCCCTGCAGGACATGGTAAAAGACTTCCTGGAGAAGAAGGAAAAGGGAGAACTGCTCATCCAGAAGGCATCTCAACTTCAGAGTACCATTTTGAAACCAGTAAGTTCCATCTTCTTAGTAGGCTGTTGATATATTCTTTCATCAAAAGAACCCACTTATGGGGCATTTAGAGGAATTCAGGGAAAGGAATAGGCAAAGGAAAATGTATAGGGGTCTATGTAGACTCTAACTTACAATGTAGTGTGACCTTATTCGTGTGACCAAACTTCGTGCACAAGGCAATATCTCAAGAAAAGAAATGATTTCGAAAATCTGAAAGCACTGATGGATAAAACCTAAAATTACCTAGGGATGACAAAAGATCGGCAAATTTTTCTACCTTTTGCATCTGTTCCGAAAAATAGTTACTGACAAGTTACCTACAAGGCCAAGGGTCTAGAAATCTTCCTTTTGATAAATGTCATCAAACTTGTAACAAGTGATACCAAATGATTTATGATATCTTGCCTTGCAATTTGCAAATGATGCTATTGTCCGTTTGATATAAATTGATCTAAATAAATTATTGTAGAGGATGAGAAATTATGCATTGAATATCACATTCCTAACAATTTTTAAAATGTGCACGAACTTTGGTCACCCCATCATACAGAATAAGATATTTTCACACAATCTGTGCAAGGACTTCATTTCTTTTGCATTCTGAAAGTGTATCTTAAAATCAAAACAAAACAAGATTCTCAAATTCCCTCTCAATAGCTCAAAGCACAATCCAAATTTTTTAAAGCCTGAATTCATAACATATCTGAAGATTGAAAAAAAAAGAATGTGTAAAGGAGGACCATGTATTATGTAAATTTTTGAAATCTAATAGACCAGTTCACAAATCTATTCAAATTTTATGCATACTTTTAAAACAAAGGTTGTTCTTGACAACCTGAAAGCTTGTCAGAGGCTTGTCAGACATAGCAACAAGTAATATATGCAAACTGAATTCCAAGTATTGTAGTTCATTCATTAATAACAGGTCAATGGAATACCTCATTACTAGGTCCCCAAGAAAGAATTATCCATAAATTTGAATAATTCTGTGAACAGGTCTGTTGTCAGCTATTTAAGGAAAAAAAAAAAAAGAAATCAGGACTCTCAATTTCAGAAATCTTTTCTTACTTAAATCATGAAAGTTCACAACTTCACATTGTATTATGTTGAGTTTCCCATAGTATAACTGCAAATGTAAATAATGAAATATAATTTTCTAAGTGACATTGTTTGTCCAATTTCTTGTCTATTTTTTCTGTTTTCATCCAGTTGAACTTGTTAGAAAGGTTGGATTTCCCTTTAACTTCTAGTCCACTGATTTCTTCATTCCATACACTACTGTAAATTGTAACATTATGAGTTTATTTCATGCATGGGAAAAGTGAAATTTATTTCACAACATGATTTTTGTTAATTCTTTTTATAGAACTTATAAGGTAATTTTTACAGGAGGAAGAGGTTGACACTTAGGGCTCCACACACCAGTGGACTGACTTTACCTGCTACACCAGGGTTTAAACCTGGACTAAATTACTAGCCAATAGATTAAAACAGTAAATATTCTCTGTTATTAAACCACAGACCGATTTGTCAGTTAGTGTGGATGGATTTGTTCATTTTGGAGACAACGTGGTGATCATGAACGAGGCAGCTGCAGACCAGGTGCGAACCCAGCCAGGAGTAGAGCCGCGCCAGGCCAATTCCCTGTCTGTCAACATGTCAGAGGCCAAGATGCACGAGACCATGAGGTTTGAAGGAACTTGTTCAGCCTCAGCAAGCAAGAACACCAACCCTTGTGTCAGGAACACCTTTGTCATCATACCGTAAGTATTGAGGTGTGGGGTGGGTTTTGTATGTGTAAGACAAGTTGGAGATCAAAGTTCTTGAAGAGGTGTTGTAGTCTAGTGGATAAGTACAAGACTGGATGGTTTGGTACAGGCTACATGTATGAATCCTTGCCATGGCACCAACATCCTTTTGCAAGACTTTAATCCACATTTGCCACTCTTGACAAAGCTGAAGTAAAATGGGTTACCATGAGCATGTAACTCCTTGAATGCTTGAGGGTCTTATCCTTGTAGATGGGCTAAAACTAGTATGACATAATGCTGCTCCTCAAAATAGTGCAAATAGTGCATTTAAAAAAAAAAAAATAAAAATAACAATTGTGTCTTTTCTGTTTTTGTCCCCGCCGAACGAAGTTCGCGAGGGGACTATGAAACGGGCTCCGTTCGTGTGTGCGTGTGTCCGTCCGTCCGTCTGTCCGTGTGTGCTCAAATGTTAGAAAATGCTACTTCTCCGTCATTTCTTGGCCAATTTTGATTCTGATTGTTTTATCTGATAGGGCTGGGTGGGGGCTTCCAAACTTCTACACAGAATTTTGAAATTCATTAATTATGCAAATTTATGCAAATTTATTCAAAATTGACGAAAAATGCTACTTCTCTATTTCACATCGGATTTTGATTCCGATTGTTTTATCTGATAGGGCTGGGTGGGGGCTTCCAAACTTCTACACAGAATTTTGAAATTCATTATTCATGCAAATTTATGCAAATTTATTCAAAATTGACAAAAAATGCTACTTCTCCTCTATTTCACATCGGATTTTGATTCCGATTGTTTTATCTGATAGGGCTGGGTGGGGGCTTCCAAACTTCTACACAGAATTTTGAAATTCATTATTCATGCAAATTTATGCAAATTTATTCAAAATTGACAAAAAATGCTACTTCTCCTCTATTTCACATCGGATTTTGATTCCGATTGTTTTATCTGATAGGGCTGGGTGGGGGCTTCCAAACTTCTACACAGAATTTTGAAATTCATTATTCAAGCAAATTCATGCAAATTTATTCAAAATGGCTGAAGGTTCATAATGTTTTCATGTTTTATATTTCAGTTGTATACATGCATTGTTGGTATTCTCTTCTTTTGCATGCAGTAACATTATTATTTTATTCACTAAAGTTTTTCACTGAAGTTTTAAGGTTCAGGCTAGTTAATTTCCACAGATCTGCACTTCCGGCGGGGACATATATTACGCATTGCGTAATTTACTCATTCACTTGTTTTAAATATGAGCAATGTTTCTTGGTATTTCATGCATCAACTTCTACCAAACAATGCCATGGAATAGTTTTCATAAAGTAATATTGAAGGAACTAAATATTAGGAACTAATTTTGTTCAGGGCACATAAGGCAGTTCTTGTATATTCAGTTTAATTCAATTTTTGAATGAACATAATCAAATGAGTTGACATTAAAGTGCTTGTATGAAATGTTCTCTATAATAACATCTTCAAACTACAGATCTATATGCCCATATTAATGTACCACAATTAGTTCTTTTTTGCAGAAAACATTCAACATGTTTTTATACACATCCCTGTTTTCCCTCAGAAAATGGCATCACCTTTGATGCCAATTTTTGGGTACATTTTAGCTTCCATTTTGGGCATCATATTGATTTGTTATATTTGTTAGTTGTGGAATTTGAAATTGAAGACTTCATGGGATTTGTTATGTATCATGAAACATCTTACTTTTATTTGTTGCTTATCTGGTTGTAAAATTTTGGAAGTTATTTAGGATGCCAATGATTTTTTATTTTTGTTTTTTGTTTTTTTTACCTAAATGCATTTTGAAATCTTTCAAATAATGATTTGGGAACATGTGAAGACACCTCATTTTACATGTACTTTTAGCTTGTTTATTTGCAAAGTTATTCATTAAACAAGGGAAATGCCCAGGGCAATCTCGCCTGCCTTGCGCAATTATCGGGGCAAAATTTTTGAGTGAAAAATCAAATGTTGGGGCACTTAAGGGGTGCTGCCCCTGAGCCCCTCTACCCGTGTGGGCCAGATACCTCATTTGTATAACTTAAATCCCCTTCAACTAAGATTTATTGGATGGTAAAGTTCATTTGAAATCAAGCTGTGTGTTTAAAAGAGGCAGAGTATGTGTACATGAAATAATTGCCATTGGGACACTTTTGGGGTTTTAAGTCTCCTTCCCCTAAGGATGATTCTACCTAGTTTGGTTACATTCTACATGTAGCAATAGGTTTTACAGAAGAAGGGCAAATGTCAACTTGATCTCACAGTCTCTTGTGGGGTCAAACACCCCCCCCCCCCCCCCTGATCCACTCCCTCCTTTAGGGATAAGTATCATATTTGCATTAATTTAGATCCTCTTTGCCTAAGGATAATTCTTACCTAGTTTGGTTAGAACCAAGCCATGCATTTAAAAAATATCTCATTTTTACAATAGGGGCACTGTAGGGGTGCTGCCCCTGAGCCTTTTGAGGGCAAGGTACCCTGTATAAGAAACTGAGGTCTCCTTCCTTTAAGGATGATACCTACCAACTTTGCTTACAATCTTGCTATAGGGCTTAAAGAAGAAAGCAAAAATGAATCTAATTACTGCCATTGGTGCTCTAGGGGGTGGTACCCCCCAAGACTTTACCCCCTCCCCTATATTGGTAGGTACCCTATCTGTATTGATTTAGATTTGCCTTGCCTAAGGATGATCCCTGTCAATTTTGGTTGAAATCCACCACAAGCAAAGTTTTTAGAAAAGTCAAATGCATGTCTACAATACATGTACATACTACGTACATACATACATACATGTAGGTAGAGACAAAACTAAATTTTACCAAAAACTTAACCGAGTTAAACTGTCATTAGCTGATGAAAATGTAAGATTTGGGTATTCATTTGAAAAAGGGTGACATAGAGACAATTCCTACCAAGAGTGATGCCAAATTTCAAAGAATTTGAACAAATACTTTTGAAATAAAGTAAAAATTCAAAAACTTAACCTTAGGTTAAGTGTTTGGAACACAATTGACCTCAATTGACCTTAATTGATCTTTGACGGTTGACCTTAACTCTTGACCTGAAATTTGTTCCACATTATTTGTGATACTCTACAACCCTTGCGTGCAAGTTTCATGGAAATTGAACATTTGAACATATACTTTTGCAATGAGAGCATTTCCCAAATTGTTGACACCGCCGTCGCCGCTGCCGCTGCCGCCGTCAGAAAAGCAGCGCCTGTGTCTCGTTTTTTGCTTATGCAGGCGAGACAAAAACTGACAATGGTGGCTGTTTCGGACGTCATCTTGGATATCTGAAAATTCATGAGTAGAATTTTCCAGTACTTTCATGTTATTCTACACTCATTCCTACCCATCTTCAAATTCAGCTTGTTATGAGCTACATGTACATCCAGGTTTTAGGCCTATCAAAATCTTATGCATTTGGGCTATATATTTTCAGGGTAAATGATGGCATCCCACCTGGAACCCCTCTCACATATGGTCAGCACTTCAGACTCTGCACTCTCCCTGGTGTAGGAGGCAATGTAAGTTCACATTATATACCAATGAATCATTCATCCCACTTTTCCAGGGTGCCCATGCATGCTTATGAGGCAGAAACTGGTAAATTTTTTTATGAGGTTCAGAACGGTCCAGTTTTACAGACATTGTTTGACTTACCGGTAAAAGCATTTTCTATAACTTCAAGAAGTAGTATTGATCACTGTTAGTGTTAATATCTAAACATTAAAACATCCAAACTGTTAACATGATCAGATGTGCATGAAAACAATACATTTCAGGATAAATCAAAGGAACATACTTGTCTATAGAAGTGGATGGCACAGTGGCACACATTTGTAGGTAACTAGAAGAATATGTATCATAGATGTTTCCTTTCATGATCAGTACCTGCCTAACAGTCCTACCATTGGGTTCAAAGCCATATCTTTCATGCTATGAAGTTTTTCTTTTATCAATATCTATTGTAACTATTGGGTGGTAGTATCAGATCACGAACATATAGGCAGATAAGTTGAGCAACAATGACTGAGTTTGAAAGGATTACTTGGCAAAATGATGACATGTACATGTTTAATATCAATATATCATATTAATGGTTTATAGTGTTATTTCACTGTATTTTGTTGACAGCTTTTCATGCAAAGCGACCGAGTGTCCTTTCATTCCTCTGCTGAGAAGTCCAGACAACAGTTAATCTCTTTTGTAGATGAGGTCCAGTCTCCTTACCTGACAGAGTGGCGAATCCTCTGCTTCAATCCCCAACTCAGAATGGAATCAGAGGGACTACCAGTCCCTGTAAGTACATTGTTAAATTTTGGCACATCAAAGAGAGGAAATATCTGAAAATGTTGAGCCATTTGTAAATATGTGCACCGAGTGCTACACAAATATGAATATTTTGTTAATGTGATGCCACAGAAATGAGTGTTTTGAAAATCTGGGTGGTATTCTGAAAATCGTTTCCTCTCAATTGTATTGAAATGATTTTAATATTCATTAACAAACTTTAAAATTGTGACTTTCATTGGTGTTGCGCAGATGTCATGTGCAGACGCAGCCACCTATGCAAAGTCATTAACCAAAGACGTATCATAAGTTTTGATTTGTTCAGACAATTGAAAACATTTTTTTTTTCTAAAATCCAGTATTTTCAGAATACCATCCCTGGTGCATAACATTTCACCTAACATTCCATTGACATGTACCTTCAAAATCACTTTGTAAAAATTCATAGAATGTTGGTATTAAATGGGATAGAAAGAAATTATGACAAAATATTTTTGTCCCCTTACCATCATTAAAAATTTGAAAAAGAAAAAAATCTTTAATGTTTATATCATCTTGGAAAGTTCAATGAGTTTGACATTTAACAGACACAATAAGAAAAAAAAAAGAGAATTTCACAGATTCAGGTTTTATTTATACATGTAGTCCTTAATGTTTTATTCCCTTTAATGAGGATATGCCCATGGAACACTTGAACCATGCTATTATGAAGGTCAGAGTTATGATGTATTGTTACAATAATAATTATGTAACTTCTGCACAGGGCTCCACGCTAACAAAAATGTAAGAATAATTTAAAGGAAAGAGTTAAAGAAAAAAAAACAAAACAACAAAATGAAACAAAAAACACAACCAGAACAAATGAAGGGGTCATAGTACCTTTTGTGTTGGTCACAACTGCCTGCGCACCTCTTTATGTGTGGTCTACGACGGATTTCACAGAAAATCCTTCCTTTGGACGCACAAGATTTTTCCAAGCCCGTAGGAGCACACAAGACATTCAAGGAGGCTGTTGGACTTGTCCAACAATCTCTGCCTGTGGCTACGTCTTTCGATGAATGCAGGTAACACATGCAGCCATCGTACTCCTTGCACGGGCTTCTTGCGGAGGTCTCACGAAGCCCATGGCACTGTACACTGCCATATGGAGCCGTGACATATCGCGTGCAGTTGCACGGTGCCTGTACATGGGCTGTTTGTTCACCTCAAGAAGTTCTTGCAGGTAAGAGGGGGTATGTTTATGAGGAGGGTGCAAGATGCCCAAGAGAAGATGCAGAGAGACGCAGTTAGTTGTGACCATAGCATTATATCTAACAATGAAATACTGTTTTTGTAAATTCAGATATATTACCTTGTTACAGTTCGTCATAATAAGCCAGTTCGTAATTACAATTTGCGCATGTGCAGATAAAGGTCATTTGTGCCGAGTACATTTGACCTTTATACACTGTCATTTTGTACACACCACGATGCGCATACCAGTATGATTTTACTTGTTAAACAAGTAGCGCATCCACCAAAACAGATATGTGTGCGCGTACAAATTGGGGTAATTTTAGGGTCATTTGTACCATGTAGTAATTACGAACTGGCTTATTGGAAGTGTTTGACTTGTAAATTGTATATGGTACAAGAGATGTAGATGTGATGAAAATATAGTTTTAATAATTTTGTGTAACTTGTGTCAGTAAAGCAGATTTCTCAAGAAATGTGTAAAATTTGAATTTGTTTGCTGTAATTATCTTCTTTTTCTATTTCTCTTTGATTTGAAATGTCCAGGCTAACCAGAAAATCATTATCAACCACTGCAAATCTAATGAGGATCTATGTGTTATTAGCAGCATGTCAGTAAGGTATGTGTTGTTTAATTACAAGCTATTGCACCATTACAAACAGTACGGCTCCCGCTCAACAATCTTGGGGCTTCGCATAGAGATATCATGTGTGTCACTGTGTGAAGTATACTCATTGGTTTTACATGTGTGTGTATAGTGCATGCTGCCGTTGTTGGGAGTTTACCTGCCTGGCCCGGTATATAAATTATTTTTTGCCTGTCATTTGTTTAATATTAAACTTTAGGAGGCGAAATCTTCACAGTATCTTAGTATTGCTAGTATCTTGCTATTTATCAATAAAAATCAAAGAAATCTGACGAGGGCTTTGTACATTACATTTAAACTAAATGTTTTGCTTCAATAATCTTCATACTAAATTGTAAAATGGCATCAACACTAAAATACTGACAACCGTCTTTTTAGCTTTTGCAGTTTTGCAAACTTTTCAGTTTTATGTCTGCCGTTTTGACCATCAGAAGCAAGAATATTGATATGCTCTATCATATATAAAAACAATCATGCCTACAACATTGTATACCTTGACAAACTACCATTTGTTCAATTAATATCCCTCACTGGTTCCAATCTTCTGCAACAGAACTCCATTTGGCAGAGAGTATGAGGCTGTGGCCCACACAGACTTGGACTCACACAGAGCAGAGAAAGATGTCAACCATTGGCTAATCAAAACTGGTGAACCAGCACAACCCACCCAACTGGCCAAGACATTGCCTGTTGGTGATCAACAGTGAGATGTGGACTCCTCCATTCTTATTTTACTTGCTGACACCTCAGAAAGAAAATTGAGGAAAGATTGAACTTATGCTGACATTTCAGGCTTAGTCTTGTATTTAGTGTCGTATGAAGACATATCACATTGCTCAAAATATTATCTTAATGAAATTCTTGTGTTATTAGTCAAGAAAGAATTGTGAACCAATATGGATTCTTGCTGGATTTACCGATTGAACACATAGAAATATAAATGACTGATACATCACCTTGAACTGTTTACAGTGTATGTGTGGTAAAATTAACTAGATATATATGTCATCACTTTATTTGAAATTCCTTCTTACTTGTTGAAAGTGTCAAAAATGAATTTGTAATGTTGAAAAGGTGGTTTACGTAATTTGTTGAAATACTTTGAATGATATCTATTTTCCTGCATGTTTATGAAAATTGTTACATGTACAGTATGTATACTTCATTGATGAAAAAGGTGCAATGCTGTTCCTTCCTACATGGTTATAACTTGTTAAAATTCCAAGTATCACATCCGTCCTTACATTTTCATGTTACATACACAGTATCTAAGTACTCTACTGAAAGTCAATACATGTTCTCCTGTACTGAAATATGAAGTAAGGAGATGGTGATGTGTATTAAATCCGAAAAGAATTAATCACATTATTGAATGTGAAATGAAATATATGGAACTGGGCATGTATGATTGAATCAATTCCTTTTGAATTTCCAGAATTACCACCGCTAATTACTTGAACATCACTAAGTAGTAGATTCAATATTTACACAAAAGTTGTAGGCTGGTAAGGTATAGGTTGATGTGTGTTCTCACAAATTATGTGTAGAGAGAATCACCTTTCCTGACAATCTTCCAACTTCTGATAGCCTCCATGCTTGAAGAAAATCAATTTGTCAATTATACTTAAGTTATTTGGCATCTCATATCAACACATATTTCTGTTTTTATATATTGAGCACCAGCTAGTAATGGAAATATTTTGAGTACATGTATATAATATTGTTTACTACCACTGTTTTATATTGCTCTCTATCTATGCATGCATTCATTTGGTTCTAGTTTTATTGCTTCCACTACTTCATGATCAACATATCGAGTATGCAAAATCTGACTTCAGGTGCCTGTTTGAAACAAAATATTATATTTGTTATTTTCTTCTTGTAAGGGGATAAGACTTTGATCTGGAACCATAATGGAGGGAATGTTTAACCCCAGACTTGACCCTTACTTTATTTTACTACATGTATGTGTTTTGAACTGCCACATTTTATGGCACCCCACTATCACACATTTTTCTAAAGTTGTGAGGAAGGTCTCATGATAACCCAGTACAGAGTGGGTTAATACCAATGTACAGTAATGGTGAGAGCTACAAAAGTAAGGAGTGTGATCCTGTATATTTTTTTTGAATATGGACAACTTTCAAAAAGCCTTACCCTAAAAATACACTAAAAAGGTGGCAAGGATTACAAGACATGAAAAAAAAAAATCTACTTGAGAAATAACATCAGCATAGAATTCTTAGTATCTTGCTACAAGTGTATATCAACTACTGGTAAATAAAAGAAATCTGGATTTACATGGATTTTAAAGTAAATGATAAATTAAGCCTCTCAATATTGTAGTATGTAAGCAGCATACTAAACTCACAATGAAAACAATGTGTTACTGCTTTCAAGTCTTCTCTTGACCCCAATGCAATGAGCATCGGCTTGGATATAAATTGACAAGTGATTTTGGACTATCAAATGCAAGACAGTATTAGATGAACATATGATATGATGCTCCTATAACATCAAATGTAATTGTTATCATTGAAAGGGAAACAAAGGAATGTAGAATTGGACAGAGGGAGCCTTCAAAATCTTAGTGTCAACGTTATAATACTTATTTCCATTGTCATTCTCTTTGTTACAAGAGATACCACATTGGATCTTGAGTCTTGTCAAGTTTTTGACAAGTAGCCATCAAACTTCCCATGCAAATCTGTGCACTTATATATCCATCAGTATTATCACTGTAGTCCCCCCCCCCCCCACCACAATATTAATTTTATCATTATTTGTGCTACCACACTTGAGCCGCATTCAGATGTGACACAGTGAACGGCTTTAAAACCATCACAGCAAAATGAAATTACATTAGCATGATGTCACAAGTCTGTATAGTTTAAGCACACAGATTAGAGGATCTAATTTTTTTTAACCCTCACTTGCCATAATTATAACTTGAATAATACAGGTTTGTATTTTCTGGTTGTCATGCTAATGTGTATTGAGAAATGCACCACAAGATTTCCAACATTATACAGAGCAGTAGATGCATGAGTGAATTGCTTAAGCAGCAATGCAGAGGGTAAATAATATGTATTCTGTTAAAATGATAACGTAGAATACTGCTCAATCGTATGAAGTTTAATTGTATATTGTCAATGTAGGTCATATGTGTGTACATATAAAGTGAGATATTGCAAATTTTCTTCTACTTATTATTATACATGTAAATACACTTTAATTAAATGACTGTATAAACAAAACAAAGACAACTGGTTTGATTTGTCTATTTTAATACTGGTACTTATGCAGAATCATCACAATGAATTCATCTTTAGTTTTAATAGGTAATATTTCAATTTGTGACTCCTCTGCTAAGGCCAAATGTGAGGTACATATAATATACTTAGAGGTTCTTTGTACACACTGGCCCAAATTCATAAAGGAAATTTACTGTAGACTAAGAAAAGCCTATATTGGCGTATATTGTTCACCCACTGGACATGAGGACACGCACATACTACGCTTACGCTTTGTGCTTTCATGAATTCGGGCCAGTATGCATCTGCATTACTGCAATATCTTAAGAACAACTGAGGGATGAAATGTATATATTGTACTTGGTAAGTATGAATAAAGCCTGAGTCACATTTGTCAATAAGATTTTTCATTAAAGGTACACCCTAGAGCTGTCCTACTATTAAATACACCTTCACAGTACACACCATACAGTGGGATCATGGATATACCTATAATTGAAAATCTTAGTATTGTTATCGTTATCCGACAAATGTGACCCAGGCTTTACCATACAAGGTCATGAACAATACTGATGAAAATCAAAGGGAGCAAAACAGATTTACATGATCTTTAAATTTCTGATACACCTGTGAAAGGAAAAGACAACCCCTAACATTCTCTTGGGAATTACTCAATTCTTTATATATATATATATATATATATACAGGGTGGCCCAATAAAAACAGACTAGCATACTTCCAATGATTTTCTGTCAAATTCACTGGTACCAACGGAAGTAGCATCTTTTCATGAAAAATGAAACCAAGACTGACAAATTTGGTAGAGGGTTTATTGTTTTAGAAGCATTTTGTGATGCAAGGTAGGAGTTAAAATTTGCCAAGTACAACTGTATCAAGAAACTGCGTTTAAACAAGGCATCTTACCTTGTCATAGTAATCATCACTTTCTCCATGTATATCTACATACTACATTTCTAGAAATCTAATCACATAAACATGTTGGCTCTTCATAATAACGTGTGTGGAATGTTCTGTTGTATTCAATTTGACGTTTGATACAGCTTGCCCAAAGCTCAGGCATAATGACCATTTCTGAAACTACACAATGATACGTTCTTTTCTGCAATGAGCACTGCCAGTGAATGTCTTCAACACTGTTTCACTAAAATCTGTCTAGAATAAAAAGTCATCAACCAATTTTGACAAATTTGGTATCATTTTTCTTCTAAAAAGATTTTCTGTCTACTGGACTATTGAAATTTGCCCAGCATTATTGGAAGTAAGCTTGTCCGTTTTTATTAGGCCACCCTGTATATATTTGAACTTTGACCTACTAAAACCAAAAGCTACTCACTTAGTCTTACTATGGTGATGCATACTCATATCAAGTTTGAAGGTAATAGCTCAAATGGTTCTAAGATATCGCGATGAGGCTAAAACCTGAAATTTCCAAAATTGACCTAGAGCTATGAACTTTGACCTTTATCCTACATACCCCAAAATCTAATCAGATTGTCATCTTATGGTGATACATACTAGCACCAAGTATGAAGTTTATACCTCTAATGATTCTTGAGATATCACGTTAACGTGGCTAAAACCCGAAATCGCAGCATTGACCTCTACGACCTTTGACCTATGTACCCCCATATCTAATCAGATCATCTTTCTACGGTGATACATACATGTACTAGCACCAAGTTTGAAGTTTATACTTCAAATGGTTCTTGATTAACGAGGCTAAAACCTGAAATTTTAGAAATCGATCTAGAGCTATGACCTTTGACCTACGTACCCCAAAATCAGATTGTCTTCTTCTGGTAATACATACTAACACCAAATTTGAAGTTCATACTTCAAATGGTTCTTGAGATGTCACCTTAACAAGAATGTGGGACAGATGGACAGACGGACAGACAACCCCAAAACATAATGCCTCTGGCACCACCTTCAGTGGGCGGAGGTATAAAAATCTTTACAAGTCACAATAAATACTTGTATTTGGGTATAAAATCATCAGTTTGACATACTAAACCCAAAATCTAATCAATTAGTTTCACTATGGTGATGCATACTAATACCAAGTTGAAGCTAATAAGCTCAAATGATTCTTGAGATACTTCAACGAGGCTGAAACCTGTAATTTCAGAAATTGACCTGGAGCTATGAACTTTGACCTTTAACCGACGTACCCCAATATCTAATCAGATCATCTTCCTATGGTGATACATACTAGCACCAAGTTTTGAGGTTTATACCTCAAATGATTCTTGAGATATCGCATAGAGGCTAAAACCTGAAATTTTAGAAATCGACCTCTATGATCTTTGACCTACCTACCCCCAAATCTAATCAGATTGTCTTCTTATGGTGATACATACTAGCACCGAGTTTGAAGTTCATACCTCAAATGGTTCTTGAGATATCACGTTAACGAGAAAGTGGGACAGACGGATGGATGGACAACCCAAAAACATAATGCCTTCAGCACCACCTGCAGAGGCATAAAAATCTTTACAAGTCACAATACATCAAAGTTTATTTATATATACGTCAAAGTTTATTGCTGTCCCTGAGCGGTTCAGAGAGTAATACAAAGGGCAGTCCCAGAAGATTCAGGGACTAAACTTAAGACTTACCCTAATCTAGTTATCTATAAAACATTAGGAGATGAACACTTTTGGCACAGAAAGTGCAGAGTTACAAAATCTGTGATCCAACATTTGCTTCAGCTTCCTTTTCTCCAAGCTCTAATTCAGGGTTGCAATTGTGTTTTAGGTTAGGTTCTGGGTTAGGGTGAGGTTGGTGCTGGGTCCAGGGTTGAAGTTAAGAATTTGGTGTGAAGAGGATATTGACTGTAGAGCAGTTGTTGCTGGAGCATGTGTCGTAGAACCACAAAATCATGAAGGGAGCTATTGAGGCTCAGTGACTGACCAATCACGAGCAACTTCTAGTGACAAAAACTATCTGTCTTACTAACTAGCTACACTACAGACTACCTGTCAAATATCTTGTGTTTCAGATACATCTGCTTTTTCTCTGCACTCTGCCTCCTGACATGATGCCACTCATGAAAAGGAATCTGTTAAAAAATTAGTGAGAAGGTAAAATAAACTTTAAGGGTGAATGTGTTCTAATTCAAGGGATCGACATAGCTGTAGGACATTTGCCGATGGCGGCGCTAAATTACTTTTGTTGTAAAACGTTATTGAAAAGTGACTTAAACATTGATTTAAATCATACAAAAGTGTTTTTGTGGGTATGGGGTTCCGTTGCAAAGCAACGTTGTCTGGTCAGAGAAAAAGAAGAGTAGGTCTATATTGTGGCGTACGGTAGCCACAGCTGTTGATGCAAGACTGACAAGCTGCACTCTTCATTTGCCAATGCATATTACACCTCTCTCTGTTAAAAACTTACGAAGTTGTGGAACAGTCATCTGAAGAAAATCTTCATTCTCAGAACCATCCATTATGACTGATGAATACTTCGTGTAGCTGAAGTAAGTTGACGATAGTGCATAGATAGAAATGTAGTGTAAGCAAAAAGACCGGAAGTGGACAACACAACAGAAAGATGGACCGACTGCTCCTGCAGTGTGCGGCTACCAATCAAAAGCAAGCATTTGATAAATATCTGTTGACGCCCTCTAGCTGCTAAATAGTTTTATTAATTTTCAATCCCTTGTGTTACAAAGAGTACTTACTTGATGCAAAGTCTTTAAAAAAAATTGAATTACCTCCACTATGTGATAACCAGCAATCTTGAGCTGTCTTCTCTTCATGACATGAACACCAAGCAGCTCTAAGGAGTCTTTACGGAAGTGATTCGTTGGGGCTACTAACACAGCTAGCTTGGTGTTCGACTCCTCAATCCTGTTCTTGCTCTTCTGAAGATTGATGGGTTGATTGTTGCTATCCAAGTGTATCTCAATATCTATGGTAAAGATGAAATAATGGATTTCGAGAATCAGTACAAATTACCTTATTTGCTCATGCCCAGACTCGCTAGAAGATGGCTTATTGGCACCAGCATGGATGCCTCATGAAGGCCTTAGAGGCATGATGGCATAATGGATAAGCAGTCATCACAAAACTGGGAGGTCTAAGGTTCAAAACTAGGTCCAAGTGCTAGTACTCTTGACTTTGCTAAATGTCTTGATTCTCAATTACCCAGACTCTTGGATAGGACTTGAAGCCAAAGGTCTCCTGTTTGCTAATCAATAAACACATGCTTGCTTTCTCAGCAGTCAACAATATGAATCTCAATATCAATATCAGAAAAGGGGAGATAAATTGCTTAGAATGATGAAGAGGACAACTATCTCTTCCAAAATAAACTGCAATGAAATGGTTTCTTACCTACAGGTGTGCGAATATGGTCCAAGATGGGATGAACCATGAAAGAATCTTTACTTCCCAGCACTCTTGCCAGGATGGGAATGATCTCAGCATAAGCTTGTTTTTCATCTGCTACAACTTTGGATGACCCATGGGGTACCAGCGTGGACCGTGAAGCAATATCCTATATGGGATTGGGAGATACATCATCTTTAAAATTGGTTTACAACTCTTCCACAAAAAATAATTTAGATTAGGGTGGCTGAACATATTTACTATGTAGATTATGAAAACATTTCTACAAAGTACAAAATGTTATGAGGTAAAGCTAAAAATTTACACTTTTTTGTCTCAAATTTGGTGACAATTTCCTCCTATATATTCTTTTAAATTCACAGGAATGTGCCACTACATATTTAGTACAGGATTGGAGCATTTGATATGTTTCCTTTTATCATCTAAATGTCATTTGGTAATATAAATCCATGATTATCCCAATCATTTCCTTTATGTTCATTACATTTTTATTTAAAGGGGAACAATCAGCTAAAAATATTTTGTGTACAGCAAGTATGTATAAACTCAACTCCTAAAAACATTGTTCCTGGCATTCTATGGGTTGACTGCTAAAGTATCATGTATGAAGAAAATAAAGGATAGTACAGGAATTGCGAAAAGAATCTATGAAGTCAGGCTTATAGGTTCAGTGCACAGGTTTTTATATTATCCTATATTTTCTTTATACTCCTTAACCATTAATTATGTATAAAATTGTATTCAAACTGATAAACAACAGTACTTTTACCAACCTTTGGAAGCCTTGGACCTTTGAAGTCTGGGCATTCTATGGCTACAGAACAGTCTAGGCAATAGAGGTGCTTGTAGACATCAGGAGGGCAACGACCTGTGAAAGAAATAAATTAAACCGTTATCTTCACACATTGTCTAACAAGCTTAACCTTTACAGTGCCATTGATAATAATAATAATATGCAGTTCATAAATAACAAGCAATGATAAGGTACATATCACAAATCATTAGGTCTCTATGCACTTTAATGAAAAAATACATGGTTGTATACATGTAAAATTAAAAAAAATAAGTCTCTAAACATATCAATACTCAGATTTTATAAGACAACTTTTTAATCATGGTTCATTAAAGAAATTATTTGTTTTTTTTCAAGTTAAAAAAAAAACAAAACGCTTTCTTATTAAAAAAAAAAAAAAAGAGAAAGATTAAATACAATATCAGAATTTGAGCAACTAAATTTCACTGCAGCACTTGCAAGGGTTAACAGGAACATCATTCCCGCCAAGGAAATCTATTTCTGCACTGCACGCAGTTCATGTACATTCATGAAAGACAATGTTTTGATTTTTTTTTCTTTCTTTTGTTGCTTATCATAAAAATAAAAATCAATACTAACTCCTTTTTTTAATGATATTTTTTAAAATCTAGGCACTATATTCTCTTTTGAGTTGTATCTTTAAAAAATTTCTTTCCACATGTCCAAAAATCAAATATCATAATGCTCCCTGCCCCCACATCTATCTGGTTCTTACATTTGTGCATTAAGGATAGAAAATCCAATCTAGCTCACCTGCGTACTTCTTGAGATAAGCAGGGCTAAATACTCTGCAAAGAAGTTCCACAGGATATTTTCCCACAAAGGTGAGAGGCACTAGGGTCTTGACAAAAAGGAATGTACCATCATTTGTCCATTCTTCTTCTTCTGTCATTCTTGTGACAGCCCTTTCTACAAATCTACTGAATTCAACAGGGGTGTAGTTCAGTCTGCAGAATGACCAAAGTGATATGTAATAGTCCTTTAGGTTTGCCTTTGAATGATCAAAGCATCTCAATATTTCAAGAAATAGAGGCTCATTAAGAAAGGCTGCTCTTGCAAATACCCCTATTATATGAGGAAGAGCAAGATAGCTCATCTCATGTATGTGTGGAATAAGATCTTTAGATAGTTTGCTATAAAGATCTGCATCATAGTGGTATGATCGTCCAAGAAACCTCATGATTGTAACCACATTGTATTTATCAAGGTCTGTCTGGAGTTGGATATCTTTGGACAATGCTGCAGATATGACAGATGGTAATATGCTATTACGTGGTAGCCTGCCAGCTATCTTGATCATACCATTGCAGATTGTTGCAATTTCAGTAAGTGACAATTCATCTACAAAGTGCTCTGCAAGGAGGACAAGTTTATCCACTAGTGTTTGAGCTGGTCGCTTGAACTGTCCACACAGGTAGAAGGCTTGCACCATCTGCTGGGCTGACAGCTTGGTCCAGGATGTCCTCAAGATGGACAGCATCTCTTTGTGGAAGGTCCATGAGCTTGCACCTGCCATGCATATCCACCAGTCTGTCACTAATAGCAGGGTATAAACATCCCACGATGATATCCTTCGAAGACACTCCTTCTCTATGATTGTATTCTGTGAAGCACTCAGACTTAATTCCCACCAGTAAAAAATCAATATGGACTGTACAAAAGTATCAGTGTTCATATCTGGCATAGCTCTACATAAGTATTCTCCCAGATGTTCCACTGCTGAGGATTTCATCATTAATACTCTTTGATTACGGGATAGTGTAGAAAGACACCTTATGTTTCTTGTGGCGTCACTTTGTGTTATCCTCTTACTCCCATCCTCCCTGAATGATTTAAGAAAATTGCGGACATCCTTTTCATTTGACACAGACTCTGCACAAATTGTATTGAGATAATCGAGAGATGATCTCTCATATACCTTGGATTCCTTTAAGAATGCTCTATGTTTGATCTCTGAACCTTTGATACCACCAGAGTCAAGTTCATTATCATCACTTGGGCTTTCTTCTAAGGGAAAATCTGATTCTTTCCATGACACTCCCTCTGGAACCTTATCTCTTCCACCATAGATAACCTCTAGTACATTTGTTCGTATGGCTTTAGTTTTGTCACGCATTATGTTGCTTCTAGAGCGTGATGAATTGGTCCTACTCCAAGTTTTCTGCCACACTCCAACAGGCATTTTGTCTCCCACTCCATTAAACATAAATCTGTAACCAGGAGGGCCATAACAAAGCCTTTGTCTAAGAATACGGTACATGCAAAAGGACATCTCTCCTTTGGGCATCATTACAGCAAAGAAAGATCTCACACTTAGTGATCAGTCAACCTGTATGATTAAGAAAAAAAACAACAACAAAGCCTTGAGAATTTTTGTAGCTAAATCACAGAAAGCGATAATGTAACTAAAATGTATTTCATTTACACAGATCCGTCTCTCCAGCACAGACCAGTCTGCGCAAGTATTAGACATACATGTACGGAAATGAATTGAAAATTAACCTAATGCAACCACCATTAGTAAGTGGGGCTGCTGCAATATCACCACTGCCATAGCGTAAAAGATTAAATTTGTAGTTCTCATATCTTTTTCACATTGTTTTCCACACAGACAGCTGTCCATACTATTATCTCATTTCCACATTCTTTTCATGATCTTCTGGGGCATCATGCTTCATCTCTCCTGCTGCTCTCCCATTTTTTTTTTCAAGTCCAACTATAAGAAATCTTCTACATCCTGTATATTTTGTATAAGTTATTGGTTATTTCAAGGTTACTATAACAAGAAAGGCATCAAGGGTCTCTTGCATAAAAAGTTGGGTGAATACGACTGTCCAAAAATTAGAGGCAACCCCTAAAAAAAGAAATTTATGCAACTCTACATAAAATCCAATTCCACTACATAAAGAGTGGAGTTTAATTCAAATGCAACTATTATTGTGTACAGGTCTATTATGTATCTACACAGCAAAAAAAATGAAATTGTTTCTTGTTAGGTCTAACTTAGAACTATATGTTTCTCTACTTGATAGCACAGGCAGCATTAATTCATCTGTGCAGCCTTCTTGCCAGTACATAACACCAAGGGTGAGGAATTTCAGAAAATATAACCATGTGTAGATCCCCCCCTCCCCCAAGGTACCTCAGGCAATGCCTACTTTCAATCTCCAAAGTTGTTTTGGTCCTCCCAAACCACCTCCCTGGGATGCCATAAGGCCATATTTCACTCAATATGGACCAATAAATGTGTCAGTGCACACTTTCAACCTGCAAAATTGCTTTGGTCCCCTCAGATCACCCCCATTCTGTCAATTTGAACCATCCGTAAACTTTTTTCTGTCAAGCTTGCATCTGTGGGCCGGTATTAATGAACCAGGGGTCAAGATCTAGAAAATACTGGGAAGGGTTCATGATTGATAATGTGAGATTCTGGAATCATATAACAAAATTTACTCCGAAGTTTCATTACTCTGAAGGTTCATTACTCCGAAGGTTCGTAATTCCGAGGGTTCATAATTCCGAAAATGAAATAGATCTATAGTTCGTAATTCCAAAAATGAAATAGGGTTCATAATTCCGAAAATGTAATAGAATCCTAGACTCTACATCATTTTCTGGAATTACAAACCTTTGCAATAATGAACCCTATTTCGTTTTCGGAAATACGAACCCTAGACCCTATTTCATTTTCGGAATTATGAACCTTCGGAGTAATGCAACAAATGTTCGGCTTTTTCATTTTCAGAATTATGAATCCCCTGGTATGGGAAATTTGTGTTTCGGAATCATGAACCTTCAGAAATAGATCTTCGAACATTCTGGAAAACAAACCTTTGGAAAAACGAGTGCCCCCCTGAAAAGCTCTCCACACAGGTATGAGTAAATGGAACTAGACAAACATGTGGCATCAAAATTTGGTCCAAACGTTTTAACCATTTTGAATCAAATTTGGAATACGTGGACCTTTCGAGAGCAATGCGATTCATTTGACATTCCTTCTAAAGAATTCTTCCACACAGAACTAAAAAAGAATGAGAAAGCTCACAAAATATTTTTAACCTTTCAACCAGAGAACTCAGTCAAAGACTAAGTCAAAGAAGTCACACTCAAAGCAGGAGATCAGACAGATCTCTGATCTCCCTGGCGGTTGTTTCACCAAACCATCACAATGACAAGATCAGCGATATCTTGACGCTGTCGCTCAATTTGTCTGATAACTGTTTCACAAAGCCGTCTTTGCCAAGACCAGCGACGACTTCCCTGACAAGTGACTTGTCGGTACTCTGAACCTCTTATCCAATGGGTGAATTCAAGTTTGGTGTTGAAAGCTGGTGTTGGTGTTGGGGCAAAGCTAGCACCAACCACAACACCGAACCTGAAATGAAGCTGGTGCTGGGATTGACTTCACTAGGTGTTGAGCTATCAATAATGTGATTGGTATTATTTTTATAAACCCAAATTTGGTGTTGGGGCTAGAATCAGCAGCCCAGTTCACGCTCTCAACACCAGTGCTGTAGGACTCGAGTTCAGAATCGGACTCCAGACCAGTCTCGAGTCCCTATTTCTCGGGACTTGGACTCGGACTCGGACTCAGACTCGACCAATGGTGACTCGTGACTCTGCTAAAATCGGGCCGAGACTAGCAATTTCTTTCCGTTTTCCGCTTTTAATTTTAGCTTTAAAATTTACCCCAGGGCACATAAAAAAAAACCCTGCTATTTTCGCACACCTTGCTCCATTGAGCGGTATTTTGAACATGAATTTTAAAACATTAATCGCCGTAATGGTCCGAGAATGTGCCCAAATAGATGATAGACGTTAAGATTAGTCGTTTTATGCTTGTATACACTCGTTATACCAAGGAGTTATGACACAGACAAGTATTTTAACCATTTGGGGATGGATTAATCTATAAACATACGTTTCTCCATAGACCCCAGCCTGGGATATCTTGGGCAGTCTCAAACGGATTACTATTCCACTTGTATTTCAAGCTAGTATTATAAACTACTATCTTTTTACTTGCAACCTTTGTTCCTGTGGCAAAAAGTCAAATGTGGCAAAAAGTCAAAATCTGCAATTTATAATTTTTGGCAGTGTCAAACAGTTTTATTTCGGTTTACTTACGTTTTACTTGAGTCACTTAGTCATGTAGTCAGTTTCCAAGATGAATGTTAATGTTGCACTTGTATTACAAGCCGTTATGCCACTTTAATGAACTAGCTGATACATGTAGAAGGGTTTTATTAGGGTTTGACGGTTCACTTTTTTATTATGTTAATCAGCTATTTGATAAGATTGAACTATTGGTGTTCCTGGTGAAATATTATTTTTCCCTCTTTTTCCATTTCAGTTGGAAACTTTCTTTTCTATAATCTGGCTTTTAATAATAGCATTCAACCTGTTATCTTTTGGTTCTAGATAAAATTATAGGCCTTTGAAATGAACAAATATTAATTTTTCTTCATTGAGGTATTACAGAAACAACAGAGTCAACTCTATAATTACTGTGGATACAAGCAAAATACTTGGCCTGATAAGGCTTGTTCAGATAAGAGCCATTTGTCAACGAGACGGATGTATGACATTTGCTCCGGCGACAATTGCTCCTGCGACAAATGCTCCTAAAAATACGACATTTGCTCCGCGACAATTGCTCCGCGACAATTGCTCCCTCGATAATTGCTCCGACGACAATTGCTCCGATGATATTTGCTCCTGCGATATTTGCTCCTGCGACAATTGCTCCAGCGACATTTGCTCCGATTGAGCGACAATTGCTCCGTGACAACTGCTCCGTCGATAAAAATGAATATATGCGACAGTTGCTCCTGCGACAATTGCTCCGCCGACATTTGCTCCAAAAATCGATTATTGCTCCGTCGATAAAAATTAATACGCGACAATTGCTCCACGACAATAAACTCGGTAGATTGAAATGATTAAGCGACATTTGCTCCTCGACAATTTGCTCCGGTTACACAAGCTCCAGCGGAAAGCGCTCGATCCGCCAACATTGCTCCATTCGAGCCACAATTTACAAAATACACTAGATGATTTATAATGTACACCTATACTTGCAGAATTATAGCAGATATAGTCGGACACCTCGCTGCAAAAATATGATGATATGCGGGCATCCGCTGCTGGAATGAGAAAGATTGCTGATCGAAAACGTCTTGTTTCTAGATTTTATAAGCGGGCAAAAAATGATTTAAATAAATAAATACTAAGAACCTGTTTAAGCGTATTGTTTCGATCCCTTCTCGTGATTTTAGTAACGTATATTTATCGGCATCTTCCGTTTTACACAGAGAGTATGATCAGAGTGTGATGTAACTATCACTGTATGAGTTAACGAATTTGGCATAAATATTGGACAGAGAGACAAGATGCAAACCTATTCCCTTTCTTAAGAATATTTATATAACTGCATTAACCGGAATTGGTTAAGATAGTGAAATTAAGTGAGCGAAGCGAGCGACGCTTTAAATCCAATTCAATTCAATTTATTCAGTTCAGCTTTATTCAATTCCATATATAAAGCAGTATCATTAACATGCAATAAATATAATATAGTACAGTGTGCTCAGACATAATCATTAAAATTACATGCAATTATCAAAATATTAAAAGACTGACAATAAAAATAGGAATTTGGATAAAAAGCCTTGTGGGTTTGTCTTGACAGCCACTTTCAGGTTTTCCCTTCATTTTCATTCCTCTCGTTCCTTTCTCTCTTCCTCTTTTTTACATTATTATTTCTTCCTTAAAAAGTGGGGTATATTTGTACACGCCATCCCCCTTCTTCTTACTCTACAAGCGATTATTTTTTAAAATGTCTTTATGGTCTAATTATCACACTTTTTACCCAAATATCACATTTTCTTGCCCTAAATATCATTCATTTGAAAGTCTCCCACAGCCCCCTGGGTAGTATCCTATGTTTCTTTGTACCCTGTAATGATTTTCGCTGTAAAAATGACCGTAAGACAAGCATATTCAGACAGATGTCACAAAAAGTTACGTTTTATTTTAAGATAAAAATGAAAACAAGCAAGGAGACACAACTGAACTTTCAAAACAAACTATAAAACAGTTGTTCATAGGCTACAAGGTTAAATGCAAACTCTACGCTCACTCACAAAAATTAGAAACTGGAGGGTTGATCAACCTGGAGAAATCCACCCTAGCTACGCTATAAATGCAAAACAGTTAAGGACAGCAATACTTTGTAGCCCGCGATGTAATTTCAGAAATATTTTTGGCCCATGGATAAAACTAATTAAGAACCAGGCCCCTACATGAGTATGAGCGAGCGAAGCGAGCAGCCCAAAATTATCACTCGGGAAATGGGCATTGAACATGAAAGTGAGTGAGATTAAGAACATCATTTATTTGAAACAGGCATTTTGACGTGAATACTAGCGAAGCGAGCAAGCTTTAAAAAATGAACGTTTTATTTTTTTTTTAACCCCATTATTAACCACATTTAATGGGGGTGGGCTATCTTTCGCCCATAGCATTTTCATGGCGGGTAGCAACTGCTCCCCCCCCCCATCACAGGATCTTCGACGCACCTGCTTCATTTCTCTATCTATCTTCCTTTCTTTCTTTTTCTTTCTTGACTTCTTCCTTGCACTTTTCTTTCTTTCTTCCTTCTTTTTTTCTTCCACACAACCGAATGTATACCGACACGGGCATTGTAGTACCAACGGCAAGTTTTGAGGGGGAGGACACAGCCACATGTCCCCCCCCCCCCCCCATACGCCACTGGACTCAACGTACATATATAGGCCTTTGAAGGTTTTTATTTTGATTGTTCTTTTACTTTGTCATGGTGTATGTATTTGCTTTCCCCGTCATAAGCTTGCTCTGATTCTTGTCTGTATTTTGTTTTTTTAGTTTTGGTTCTAATAAGCCGACACCAGTTCAGCGCGGTAGGAGCCGGGGAGCTGGTTCCAGGCATAATTATGACCAGCTTAGAGAGAGAAAAAGAAACCTGTACAAGTGTACAGTTTAGTCAACATTTGTTCGTTTTTGTTTGCAAGGCGTTTGCTACTTAGAAATAAATGTTCGCCATCATAAAGAATGAGAGAGAGAGAGAGGGGGAGGGGGGGAGAGTAACAAAATAACAAAACATATATATGAATGATTAAGTATATACCAAATTAGAAAGGAAAGTGGTAGAAAAAAAAATCTTTAAAAGATTTATTGCCAAATCCCAAAACACCAACAACAGCTATTGTTCTGAATTCGTTGTGTTCGCTTTTGATGAGGACTTTATAAGGTTGTCATTGGAGCAACAGACCGCTTCGGTAATGTATTCAAATTTTATGCATACTTTTCAAACAAAGGTTGTTCTTGACAACCTGAAAGCTTGCCCAAGGCTTGCCGGACATAGCAACAAGTAATATATGCAAACTGGGCATCGTTTAATCAAACCGTCATAAGTACAAGTTCGCCGACACCCCATTGAAACGCATGTTAATGTTGATACACGCGTTTCAATGGGATGTCGGCGAACTTGTACTTATGACCATTTGATGAAATGCTGCTCTGGATTCCAAGCAATGAGGCTCATTTATAAAAAGCAGTTTAATGGAATAGTTCGTCACTAGGTGCTCAGAGAAGAAGTGTGAATAAATTTGAATACATTACAGAGCCGGTCTATTGTCGCATATATTTAAGCATTTATCGACGGAGCAGATGTCAGCGGAGCAATTGTCGCATGAGCAATTTAAGTATTGTTGCGGAGCAATGATATTGTCGCATATATTCATTTTTATCGACGGAGCAGTTGTCGCGGAGCAATTGTCGCTCGATCGGAGCAAAAGTCGACGGAGCAATTGTCGCAGGAGTAAATGTCGCATATATTCATTTTTTAGCGACGGAGCAGTTGTCGCGGAGCAATTGTTGCTCGATCGGAGCAAATGTCGCAGGAGCAATAGTCGCAGGAGCAATTGTCGCGGAGCAACTGTCGTATTTTTAGGAGCATTTGTCGCAGGAGCAATTGTCGCCGGAGCAAATGTCGGTTCCCCAACGAGACATGTACCTTGGCACAAAAGGGGTGCATATGTTCACACTTGTTTAGTATTTTGTTCAATAAAACTTCTGAAATTCCACCAGTACACCAAACCTAAAATGGGTTTTTCATACGCGTGGGACTACGCGTATGAAAACCACACTATTGAAACAAAGGTTATGTCTTTTTCCCATAGGTTTCACACGTTCGGAAAGACAGTACCTTTTTTCAAGGGAACAAAACTCTGCGTCGTTGGGAAGGGGTACTCGGAACTCGGAAGGGAATATCGTATTAAATCTAGGTTGTCTTTTTAAAATTCCATCAACTTCTTTTTCTGTAGGACTTTGAGCACTGACCATTATGTAAGTTTGACAGATCTCGTTTGATATTTTATTTGCTATCGTTGATTTTCTGAAAAGTGTTCGGAAACTGGATCAACTACCATATAATACTAGACTTTCATCTCAACATTTCCAATTCAATTTTCTTACCTTCTTTCAGAATTTTGAGTTTTAATAGCTGGAAATTTTACTGAACTTAAGCACCATGCAAGCGACATGTCATGTGACAAATCACTCTTTGTGAGCAAGCCTTTATTACAACTATAATAGTTGTCCCATTCTTACTAAGAAAAGTTACAATAAATTAAATTCTCTGACAAATGGATGTTTTCAATGAACCAGAAACTCTTTATGTTATTGAGAGTTCATTGTGTTCAATGCATAAAGAAAATAATGTGACGTAAAAATTGCAATTAAAGATGTTCCCATCGGGACTCGGACTCGGAGGTGTCCAGGGACTCGGGACTCGGGACTCGGGACTCGGGACTCGGGACTCGGGACTCGGATGGGATGGATTCGACTACAGCACTGCTCAACACCAACACCAACACCAACACCAAACTTGAAATCACCCAATGAATTCACCCAATGTCAATGAATAAGCCACATCCCTCTCCACTCACTGCGAGGTTTAACTCCAGGGAGCTCGAACGCGTAGCGTTCGAGCTCCCTGGAGTTATGCGAGGTTATGCTCTCCCACCCTTCTAACAGTAACAACAGTTATAAACGTAATATTTACTCCCCAATATCGTCAACAATATTATTATAACATAATTATCATACACACATTTTCCTCACATTCTGCCTTTCGAAGCTTTAGTCCCAAATATATACTCACGAAACTTAAATTTCGGTTCCTGTGTTCCTCAGAAACTTGACATTCATGGCGAACAAAGTTGTTGTGAGGTACGGTAGGCACTAAAAGAGGCCAATCAAAATGCCAAAGGGGGTTTACCTCATGAATATTGATGTTTGATGTGAATATATGCATTAGGCTTGCGCAGAAAACAGGGCGCACATTAAACAGGTACTATAGTTTACAGGCAGAAACCCTGGTCAGTCGTAAAAGAGTGTCTGCACTGTAAGACTACCATAGGCCCTGTACGATGGCTGCTCCTGATTGACATGACCATGTTGTTGTTGTGGATTGGTTTTACATGTCATTCAATTGTGAATACCAGTAGGTAGCTGGGTTAGGCTTCTCTCAAGACACAATGATTTTCTGATAAAGTGTGAAATTAGGGTCTGTGCTTGCAGACTACACTAAAGTGGCAGCGCCACTAGTGAAAGTCGATCGGAATCTTTTTTCTTCTTTTTAGTATTCTTTTATTTCTTTCATTTCAGTGAAGTCAGTATTCCGTACAAACATTTAAAAAAAAAAAAAATAAAAAATAAAAAATCATGGACGAGAAATAAACTGAAATTCTTACATTTCACAAGTACACTTATCTTCATCATTACTATAGTTCAGATATCATCGATCTCTATACGTGGTTCTGATTCTAAACGATTTTATTTTTCCTCGCCCATACGAATTTGGGATTACGCCATCCTCGGCCTGGCAGCAGTTAGTGGGAGATCGTAATTAAGGTAGAGATCGATGAATGGCATGGGGAGTTAGAATCTGAACTACATCATTACTGGATAATGTTTACAGATAAGTTATACATATACTCTAAAAACTAAAGTGTTAAATCACCAATTAAAAGGGCCGAGGAGTGATAACTTTTTCAAAATGGTAGATTAACTCTTTTAAACTGCTGGATTCATTCTTTATAATGTTGTATCCAGCATGTTAAAAGTGTTAATCTCCAATTTTGAAAAAGTTGTCACTCCTCGGCCCTTTTAAATGTGATTTAACACTTTAGTTTATAATTTAAAATCTCAGCTTATGATACTTGAATTTTACAGTGCCTATAACCGGGGAAATGTAACTTAGTTACATTTTCCTGGTATAACTGAAAGTACAGCTTCAATACAACTTTACAATTGTTTTAAAAAAAAATTTCTATAAAAGGAAGAAAAAAAAAAGAGCGAGAGAAAATTGGACCTATAATGCACCAAGAGAAGAACCCCCTCCCCCCACAGGCCAACACCCTTCTCCCACTGGCCTGCTGGGTTGCTTTGTTGTGTTTTTCATCAGATGGCATAATTTTTTCCTCCAAGGACCAAGTGAGTGTCTTGGCCAAATCGCATGTCTATAATATATGAAGAGCTTAATTCCAAAAGGCACTAAATCCAGTTTGACAAAAATTGATTTAAAAATGGGAATCAAATGTGCTATATTGAAAAGTTGAAAGTATTTTGCTCAAACTAAATCCACTGTGGTGGTTACGAATTCGCTCATTTATACCACGTCCAGTCCAAAAATTACTTGATTTTAATTGAAGCAGTAAATCAGACCTACAGATAAAAAAAAGTTTGTGGAAAATCGGACAACTAATAAGAAAGTTATGAATTTTTAGTGGCATGAAAAACTAGGGAAAACGATGTAAATCACTAGACAAATTGGCAACTCAGTCATGAGTTCGTGATGTCATTGGCTCACAACTCAGAATTATTTTGTTTATATTCATAATACAAATGTTTCATTTTTGTCCAAGTACATGATTTCCTCATGACTTGAATCAACCTATATTTATAGTAATATGTTTTTGCATGTATACATACACTGATACAGAGTAAATAATTTCCTCTATAAATCATGAAAATATGAATTTAAAAATATAAAATACATAAAAATGAGTGATTATGAAAATGTAATATTTTGAAAACAATCTCAATATTTTGGGGTTGTGAAATATTTTTTAAAGGTTTTTACTTGCAAAAACATAATTATACTCTATAGATATAGATCTAGATCTAACTTGGTTCAAGTTATGTGAAAATCATATTCTTGGAAACTTTTTGAGAATTTGTATTATCAATATAAACAAGTATAATTTGTGAGTTGTGAGCACAGTTTAGTGGTATGGTAGGTAGCTGGGCTAGGCTTTTCTCAAGACACAGTGATTTTCTGATAAAGTGTCAAATTAGGGTCTGTACTTGCAGACTAGCCGGCCAAATTCGCGCAAACATTAATGCATATTCATATTATTATAGATCTCATCAATATTCACGAGGCGCCGCCATTGTCTGTTTGAATGACCTCTTTTTATTTTGCCTCTCATCTGATCTGAACCATGCATAAGCATGCTGCTCATGCATGGCATTCATTCATCTGTTCATGGGATCGGAGATCGAGAGAATTGTGGTTGAGGCCGGGACCAGCGCTGTCTGGATGTTCAAAGTCTGTAAGGCAAATTAGGTCTAATTATGCTTATTTCTGTGGCGAGATGGTTTAAGGAGCACCCACGACAGTAGAATTCTCCAGGTACCGGTACCGGTGTAACAGTTAGTCTAACTTGTAATGAAATAAATGAACTTTTGGCTAGATTCGTCTACCGTTATATGTTAGTCTGAAGTGAAGAAAATTTTTGATAGGCTTCTAAAGGTTTTGTGTGTCTTAATAAGCGGGAACGGGTCCATTCTATTAACGTTAACTGTTAGAATCATTCATACATGAGACTTGAGAGGAAAATAATCATTTAAAATTTCACTTTCAACTCTGAAACCTCAAATTTGTAGCATAGTAAGAGTTGAAGAGTCCCTTAATCAGGAAATCTAACAAAAAATAAAAATCTTGCATAGACTTTTTTTTAGAGCAATTTTGTTTTCTGTATTTTACTAACGTTAGATTCTGAGTTACTGCAACAGTGGGTGAATTCACTTATCCAATGAACAAGGTTATAATATAACCTTATTCATTGGATAAAATATAAAATGGGTGAATTCAAGTTCAGTGTTGAAAGCTGGTGTAATGGTGTTGGGGCAAAACTAGCACCAGCCACATTCACACTTATGAAGGGCTGCCAACCTTGAGTGAGAGTTTAGAGTGAGACATTGCGAGGGAGCGAAGCGACCGGGGGTGGAAGGGGGGGGGGGGGGTGTCCCCCCTTCCACGGTAGGGAGCTCTGACAATTTTACATTTTAAATGGTGCAATCTGGTGCAGACTTTAGTCATGATTTCAACACATATATAGTCATAGCAGAAGCAGCATTAACGTTAATTTACTAAAGTGAATTGAATAAGTAATAAATAGGTTACATTGTTATTAATGCCACATGTAGTTCACTGACCGCATGAAAAATTACAAAATTCCAGATTTGTTTAATACTGCATGATTTTTAATAAGAATTTCAAGATCCTGCTGTCCGGCCGTAGAGGGATGTGCTGGCTATTACGTTGGTGTACGATCGACGGCAAACTCTGCTGAGCCACGTATGCAGCGCGGCCGGGCTTGGGCCCCGGGTGGGCTGCCGCACCAAAGCCATGTCAGTCCGGCCATCTAGTTACACTCATCATAGTCGTCACACATATATACATACACGCAGTATAACCAATCGTAATCCAATCCAATCCAATCTTTGCGCACTACCGAAAATGATTTTCATTGGTTAAGCTTTGCTTTGTGCCCGCGGGAAAATCTCAAAAGGCCTTGGGCATATTGAATATTTGGAATATCAGAGATTTTGGAGAGATTTTTTTTTTTTACTTTCTATTTTGGGGGTTCAGCTTGAGAATTTGTTTATCAGAGTGAGACAGTCAGAATTGGGTGAATTGCGTGAGTCTCACGCTCAATGCGTGAGAGTTGGCAGCCCTGCTTATGCGAGGTGGCACCAGCCATAAGACACCGAACCTGAATTTTGAAATGAAGCTGGTGCTGGGATTGACTTCACTAGGTGTTGAGCTATCAATAATGTGATTGGCATTATTTTTATAAACCCAAATTCGGTGTTGGGGCTAGAATCAGCAGCCCAGTTCATGCTCTCAACACCAACACCAAAACCAACACTGAACTTGAAATCACCCAGTGAATGTTGGACACAGTCCCACATACATCATTACATGTATAGTCAAGGATTGTAATTCCGAACAGATTGTATTACCGAACATGTACTGTTAAGCGCCTAAAATGGGTTTTCATACGCGTGGGATTACGCGTATGAAAACCACACTATTGAAACAAAGGTTGTGTCTTTTTCCCATAGGTTTCACACGTTCGGAAATACAGTACCTTTTTCAAGGGACCAAAACGCCGCGTCGTTGGGAAGGGGTTCACTCGGAAGGGAATATCGTATTAAATCTACGTTGTCTTTTTAAAATTCCATCAACTTCTTTTTCTGTAGGACTTTGAGCATTCATTATGTACGTTTGACAGATATTCGTTTGATATTTTATTTGCTATCGTTGATTTTCTGAAAAGTGTTCGGACACTGGATCCACTACCATACATGTAGGCATGGGCCTATGAGTGGGGTAGCCCTGTGCATGTGTCTATGACTGTCTGCGCACCTAAAGCCCGCCGCACACTCTGTGATCAGATTAGGGAAGAAAATGCATATCGTGACGTAGTGACATCAGAGCAGTCCTACGATAGACTGATTTTAAACTGATTTGGTCCTATTCCTAATTATTCTGGATATAAGGCTGACAGCACACAAAAATCCTATGTTTAGTTTTCATATCATTATTCAGAACCTGAATCGGTTAAATTTTATTTGTTTAAATGCCCATATTAAATGTTGTTGCGATATATTTGAGTAATATTTCCAAATTGGATCGCAGTCGATCATTTAGTGTGCAGTGGGCTTAAAGGTCGTCTAAATTTATTAGAAAACTAGAGGGGCCGTCAAAGGCGGCAGACCCACGCCTTGGCGGTGCTACAGAGTAGTTGCAATACTATACTATGGGGTCAAAACTGAAATCTACATTGGGTGATTTCACGCTCGGTGTTGGTGTTTGTGGTTAGTGTTTATTTTGCCGCGAAATCATGATCTAACACCGACTATGAAATGAGAAAAAAATCAGTCGGTGTTAGGTGTTGACCTCTGATTTTCTGACGTAGTTCCGGTTGCCGGTGTTTAATTTTTGTCTGCTGAACCGAGCTCGGCAGCCGGTGTTTAATTTCATAAACAAAATTCCGTTCACTAACACTATACCCTAGGGATTAAGAAACTTTCATTTCACGTTCGGTGTTGGTGCTGGTGTTGCTACTTGTATGCTAGATACGGGAAATTTGGGGGATTAGCCGTGAGAAATAAAGTCAGTAGGCATCATTCGAAGTGTAATTTTACAGGTGTTATGAGGTAGTATGTTCATATAGGTCTGAAATTAAATCTAGGCCAACATTTAGTCCAACGTTCGATCTAGAGCACACGGAAAGGAACTAGATCTACCTTTGCTTTTTAAAGGGACGGAATGAGTGAATAAAAAATCCTACCTAGTTTTTTTTCCAGATAGATTTGATAAATATGATGTTCGATATTCCGTAGTAAAAGACCCAGAGAATCCACATTATTAACTAGGATGAGTTCTAAATCAACAATCACAATGCAAAAGTAATGAAACTTCACGGCTAATCTGAGCCGATGCCCGAAATTTGGCCGTGTGCCATGTACGCGCTGGGCCGTCCGATCCGGCGTCTAGCTGCATTAGCTACCACAGCATTTTCTGCTTCAAGTGAGAAACTCGAGAGAAATCTAAACTTACTGTTCCTATCAATACTATCCATTTCTGTGAAGTTTCTTACCGGTCTCTAGATCAAATAAGGATTGCTTTTAGAATCACCGGACTACTCGGGCAATTTTACGATATTCTAGACTAATAATTCAGTAGTTAAAAACATTTTTTTCTTCTTCGTTGAGAATGGTGCTGACGCCATTACCAGTGTGACTCTATAGTTCACCGTTTCGCACGTACCGCGCGCTGTTCAGATTTAAGGAGCCGATACCGATATCCCAACAAAGCGCATCGATAGCTTAACACTGGTAATATGGCGTCAGCACCATTCTCAACGAAGAAGACTAGAAGGTCACACAGAATTTGCAGGGATCAACCAATCATCACCAAAATTTAATCGATTCTTTCCTGTCACTATCCAAACAATCCCTGAAAATTTGGTGCAAATCCGTTCACCCGTTCTCTAGTTATCTTGTACACAAACAAACAAACAAACAAACAAACAAACCACAAACAAACAAACAAACAAACAAACCACAAACAAACAAACAAACAAACCACAAACAAACAAACAAACATACGGAACCCTTTACATAACCCTGCCGATTTCATCGGCGTGGGTAATTAATTGCCCATTTTTCGTAAGGAGTCATCATATAGAAGCCAAAAAATATCGATCACACACTTTTTTATGCATTCAGTCATATTTCATAATCCCAAATCGTTTCAAAAGTACATTTTTGCTGATTTAAAACGTTCATAAGCTCCGCCTCTCAAAAAAAACAACATTGCAGCGTCATCGTGATTACGTGATCTGTGATGTATGAGAAGTGACAAAAATATCCACAAACCACATAGACCACTGCATAAAAGTATTTTCGCATGTTTGATTCCTCAAAATAACTTTGATTTTGGGACAGAGTTTCATCATTAATGCCAAATTGGTGTAGGGCCTATAGTTGTGGGTTGTAGCAAGACCCCTAAAGATGATGTAAGCCTTCATCATTTTCCAAAATATGAAAATCTACTGAAAATATGGATTGCAAAGGTAAAGCTCACAGAGGCACAGTGGCAAGGGCCAAGTGAGTGGTGCACCATTTGCAGTGATCACTGTTCAGCTGCAGCTGCTGTAGCTTCCCCAGCCCCTTCACCATGCCCCGGTGCGTCTTCTGCGAGGGGTTCAAACAAGTAGGGTCGAATAATTCCCTTTGCCACTTGAGCTTCTTTGTGATCTCCATCATCTGATAAATCAGAGTTCGTACCTGGCTCATATAAGTCCTCCAAATTGGACTAGCGATCTCTCTAAGAATTCAGCCCAAAATCTGTATATGTAAGTCAATTCCGAATAAGTAAATCTAAGTAAAAGCGAAAGTGAAATAAACAAAACAAAAGTGTTCACCAGTCGCTTAGTACAAAGAGGAACATAGTTGCCATACTAAAAATGTGTAGTACATACATGTACATTGCACACACGCGGCATAAAATGGCTGTTTACGCGTTTATGACCAATGCAAAACTTTTGTTTGGCAAGCTCTAATAGATAAGAACATTGTTCGCAAAAAAGTTAAGGAACAAAAAAAGAGCTGTATATTTGGGCAAAAGTGTTCACTGATCTTATAGAAAATCTATTGATAAAGATTATTCACACCTAAGACTCTTTTTTCATAAATTGTCCATTGAACAGAGGGGTCAAGTACTGCATTTTGTGAACAATCTTAATGTGATTCAGGATTGCTGCAGCCTGCAGATCTTGTGCCTCTTACTTTTGGGACGTCACATGGGGGTGTGATGCCAATAGGCCAATTAGCTCACAAGTTTTAAGGAACCGTCCCAAAGCCTCTAGTTTTTCCCCCTTTTCGCCAAAATGAGACATAATTTTGACAATCAATTGCCAGAATCGTGATTTGAAGGCAATAATACGGAAACAGCACCTTTTTTCTCTCTAATTTAGTCAACCTTTAAGTCTAGACTTGACCCGAAATTGAACAAGAATTTCTATTATATTCCTCTAATGCCTAATCTTATATTATTCCTCATATTCTAACAAGTAATTGTGTCAAAAATATAATCACCATTGTCAGTTTTGCAAGGAAAGGCAGCCGTGTCATTTTGACACTAAATCAAATAATGGTGCCCATAATCCATGCCATGGGCCTGTTTCTTGAAACCGTCATATGTCTAAGTTCTTGACTAAGTCAGCGCTAGTTTGCTAGTTGCCTGCTATGTGTTTCACAAAGCCGTCTTAGCTAAAATGAATGACAGCTAGCGACTTGTGACGCCTCCAACCTTGTCATATCTTTTTTAGTCAACATGCAGCGCCATCACATGTCATTTATTGGGTAGATTATGGTTGGCAAAAAGGGACGCTACATACTTTTACAACTCCCTCAAAACTATCTTTCTACACATTAACTTAATCTGGAATTTATCCATGTTTAAATACAGGCTTTTGCTTTATAGATGTCACACACTAATGTAGTGGATCAGGCAGATGCACATACCAAATATATATATATATTTTTTTAATGCTACATATTCAGTTATGAACAAAACTTGTAACCATCAGATCATATGTATTACCCCCAGCAGAGCATACCATCAATAAATGAACAAACACCCTTTCTCATCAAGTTGTCATGAATTGAACTGAGCAGTATGTTGAAGGCACAGGCTAAGGATGCTGTACACCATGGTAAGTATACATGTATGTAGCTACTATAGATGGATCTAATCAGCTTGACACTAGATAAAAAAACAAAACAAAACAAAACAATGTGTAAATGAATGCTTTTTATGCCTCAGCCATGGTAGTGCTGGAATCCTTGTATTCATTGGTTGTCTGTCCACAGTCACAACACTGTTGCATCACTGAAGGGTCATGTTCTGGCATCATTTTTCATCTGGAAAATGGCACACTCAGGTTGAAACTTGATACAGTTATATACATATACGTGTGTGTGTAGTAATAAATGATCATGATCTGTGCTATGAATATCTTTCCTTTCTCTCTTCTTTACTCGCTTTTTATATTCATCCCCTCGTCCCTCTTGCAGCATACATGTACATGGTTTATGAAATTGAACTGGATGATGATGTGCAACTTTTATTCAAAAGGAAAATTGACCTTGATATTAACTTGGTGAGAAAGCTTAAAATTGGAGAAACAAACTAGTGAGACATGCCTTGAATTAGACATTTTGGGAGTCATCAGTCATGACCACTTGAATTGGGGCACCCTGGAAAGGGTATATTTAGCAGGTGGCTTTGGGTTCTTGAAAAAAGAAGAGGCATCAAGGCCCTTGTAGAGGAATGTTTGTGTCCACAGCAGTTAAAATAACAGGTTATCATAAAATCACTTTTATAGCAGATGACTGTAAAGTTTGTATTATAAGATTCATTTGGGTGGTAGAATCTCAGAAAGTGCTTTGACCAATTATGTTCGTAACTTTAATCTTATAAGACATTTAGTATGATCAGTATTAACATGTAGTTTTACATGCTCTTTGTATCATCAGCCAAGCTGATTGGAGAGAACTTTGCACGTACTAACAAGTACATGCACGCTAACAAGCTGTGGCTACAAACTGTACCAACCAATGATTGTGAGGTGGTAGTTATCTTCCCTACCAAGACAGATGATGCTGTCATCATGTGGGTCTTGGCTAGGCTGAAGGAGAGGCTACCTGAACTCAGAGTAGCTGTAAGACATCATGCACATACAGGAACATGTGGACTCTATCTCTCAGCTTCATCTGATTGGTAAGGTTGTCAAGGTCATCTGTAGAATCTATTATTAGCTTAATATACTTCATTGAAACTCTTTCCTAATGATGAATATCAGGGTTGTCACCAGGGACTTTTTAGTGGTGGAAATTTTATCGCCTGTGAGTTACTTACAGGCGAGTTTTCTCAAACCCCGAACATGTGCAAATCAGCTGATCGCAACATTCCAGCTCGGAGACGAGTACAGTGTGTAGTGATTTGTTGTTGGGCATGCACGCATGGGTATGGATACGGGTACGTGAACAATTTAGACGTAAATATGATTCGTATTTTGGAAGGAGCTGCGCTGTGCTAGTGGCTGTGTATAGGTGTATACCTTCCAGGAAAATTCTTCGCGCAGTTTCATGTAAATTTGCTTATGCGTACGTAAATTTTTTTCATAGAATCTGCTGGCTTAAACCACAATTGCATGTTCGTAGGTCAAAATCATAGTACTTTTTTCTTTGTCAGTGGGGAAATTAGTGCCGGGCGGGTGGGTGTGATAGTGCATTGAGTGCCGGTCGGAAATTTCGAGTGGTGGAAGGTTCCGACCACTGTAGTGACAACGCTGGTGAATATGATATTGTATAATTGTATTTTATTGTATTGTATTGTATTATGTTGTATAATTTTTATTGTTATTTTAACCTCCCCTTATTTATGAAAAAATTATGTTAAATTACATTCATTGTTTTTACATGCTTTTAAATTGCAATATATTGCTATTCAGCCATTTGACTGCCATGATATTTTCTAATAAACCATGAATTTAATTGAATTGAATTAGCTTTGTATGTAAATACAGTGTTGTACCAAAGTCTTGAAATAACTTATGTCAAATCCAATGTATGTTGTACTGATATGACTGATATAGATGTTGACACAATACTGACTTTCTGTTATTTAATTCAGTTCATTTAGTTTTTCTTAACATGTTAACCCTATCAATAATCTGGCACTTTTCTAACAGGGAGTTCTTTGCATATGTAACACATTAATAATACAAGGTGAACATATGGGAAATAATATGTCTTCATACTGTGTAGTCATAATATCTTTTAATACAGCTTATTGAAAGGAGCAGAGAATCTTAGCTTCCGAAAGCCTCTGAAGGCTGAATATGGAGGGGGGCTGAAGGAGTTTACCTGTCTTGAAGCTAGCATGTATGAAGGAGCTCAAGATGCCCATCATTTCTTATCTTCTCAGGTTAATATTTCATGTTAACTTCATACTGACATCCATTTTTTTTTAACCTCCTAAATGAGCAACTCTGTGAAATACGTCCTGTACGACAAGTATTTCATCAGTTTTTTTCATCCAAAATGAAAAATATCTTGACACAACAATTGACTAATAGTTATTTCTTCTATCACTACCATTAGTCAGTGGTCATATCAAGAGCAAGATATTTTTTTATGCCTCCGTCCACCGGTGGTGGTGGTGCATTACATGTATGTTTTCGTGTTGTCCATCCATCTGTCTGTCTGTCTGTCTGTCCCGCTTTCTTGTTATTGCAATTTCTCATGAAGCACTTGAGATATGAGCTTCAAACTTGGAGATGGTACATGTATGTATCAGTATAGGAAGACAATCCAATTTGATTTGGGGGGTAAGTAGATCAAAGGTCAAAGGTCAAAGGTCATAGAGGTCAATTTCTATGAAATTGCAGGGTTTTATCCTCATCACAATATTTCAAGAACTATTCGAGCCATGAACTTCAAACTTAGTATTAATTTGTATGCATCACCATAACGAGACAAACTGGTTACATTTTGGGGTAAGTACATGTACATGTAGGTTGAAGGCCATAAGAAGTCGAAATTCCAGGTTTTTAGCCTCTTTATTGCAATATTTCATGAACCATTTGAGCCATTAACTTTAAACTTGGTCCTAGTATGCATTACCATAATGAGATGAACTGATTAGATTTTTGGTTAAGTAGGTCAAAGGTCACATGTCATAGCGGTCAATATATGTGAAATTAATGTGTTTTTTAGTTTTATCACGATAGCTCAAAAACTTATCTATGAATTGTAAACAGCTAATTCCAAACATAGTACTAGTACGCATCACCATAGCAAGACAATGTGATTAGATCTAGGATTTAGTAGGTCAAAGGTTAAAGGTCAGTATACTTGAAATTAAAGATTTGTTAGTTTTACATGTATCACCATATTTTTAACTGTTTAGTATGCATCACTATGGGGACTCAAAGTGATCAGATTTTGGGGTTGTTAGGTCAAAGGTCATATAGGTCAATTAACATGTAATTATATGTTTTTTTATTCTTGTTATCGCAATATTTCAAGAACAGTTTGAGCCATAAATTTCACTGAATTTAGGCAGAGGCATATAGGAGACACAGTCACATTCATCTTGTTTTAATGATATAACTGGATTGAAGACTTCTATTGTTTGGGGTACATTTCACATATTTGCCCCAGTAAAATTGTTTTATAATTTGATATAAATATTTTTAAGTTCTAAGTATTTCAAGTAAAATGCCACAAATGCCACCAAAAAAAAAACACGATCGATTTACAGATTGCACCAGACTACAGACTACACCAGAATACACATTTTGAAGTAAAAAAACTAATTTTGTTATGGACAGGTAGCTTCAATAGCTCATTGTATGCCTTTTATTGATTAATAAAAGGTGATTTATGACGAAAAAGAGAAAAAATTAAGCACTGAATGTTCACGTTCTCCATTGTGATATCTTTCTTTCTGTTTTTATGCTTTAGCGTAAGCAAAAGGCGAGACATACATGTACATGTACATGTACATGTACATGTAGACGCCGCTTTTCTGACTGCGGCAGCGGCAATGGCGTCAACAATTTTGGAAATGCTCTCATTTCAAAAGTATATGTTCAATCTCCATGAAACTTGAATGCAAGAGTTGTAGAGAATCACAAATAATGTGGAACAAATTTCAGGTCAAAAGTCAAGTTCAAAGGTAAATTGAGTTCAATTATGTTTCAAAAAACTTAACCTCAGGTTAAGTTTTTTAATTTTTACTTTATTTCAAAAGTATTTGTTCCAATTCTTTGAAACTTGGCATCATTTTTGGTAGGGAGTCTTTGGGGCACCATCCCCAAGAGCACCAATAATGGGAGTAATTTGATTCATTTTTGCTTCTTCTTTAAGCCCTGTTGCAAGATTGTAAGCAAAGTTGGTAGGTATCATCCTTAGAGGAAGGAGACCTCAATTTCTGAAACAGGGTACCTTGCCTCCAAGGACGGAGTGGAGTAGAGGTTGGGGGGGGGGGGGCAAAAGCCCTCCCCCTAAGAGCCTGTGACACCAAATTGACATTTTTCCTTATTCTGTTGCCCCATGTAGATTGTAACCAAACTAGGTAGGAATCATTCTTAGGTGAAGGAGACTTCAAGTTGTTCAAGTATACTGGATCACTATCTTCAAGGGGTCTGCTGGAGGGGCACCACCCCAAAAGTGTCCCAATGTCAATTATTTAATGTAAACATATTCTGCTTCTTTAAAATACACAGCTTGATTTCAAATAAACTTAACCATCCAATAAATCTTAGTTGAAGGGGATTTAAGTTATACAAATGGAGTACCTGGCCCACCCTTAAGTGCCTCAGCCTTTGATTTTTCACCAAGTGAAAATTTTGCCCCAAAAATTGTGTGATGCAGGCAAGACTGCCGAGGGCATTTTCCTTGTATGTGATTAGTGTATCATTGATTCTTGTTTTTCCTCAGATAGTATAAATTATCAGCCATGAGCATGTTTTTTCAGTCTCTGACTACCTTTTTGTTTTGAGTATGAGAGGAAGAAATATATATGCCTATATATAAGTGTTTTCAAAGCCACTTTCTGTTTACTTATATTCTTAACAATCATTATTTTCATGTATCACCTAGGAGCGTCAAGAAATCATCCATTATATGCTAGAATGCCTAAGAGCAGTAGAGGGCGATAGACTAGGCAAGGTGAAATTTGTGGACAATGAACCTATAGTGCCGAAGCTTCGAGCTAAAGGTATCATTTCCAAAGTGTTTCCTCTTCATAAGCGTGATGATCTCCAAGTCCTCAAGAAAACATGGGTTCAAGCCTTCTTCAAAACACAACCACTGGGTAAGATTACGGCCTTGCCTAGGATGCTGTTTATTGCATTCAAAAATTTCCCTCTGAAAGAACCCCCCAATGTTCACAGTCTTGTAAAGCTCTGAGTGTAAAATTTACAACTTTTGTAATCTTTCTACTTATTTGTCTATTTAGTATACTTTGTTTTGTATAATTTACATAGCTTGGTTAGATATGTTTAAGGAAAGTTCAGTACAAAAACATTTATTACGAAGTAGATCATCCTGGTCGGCTATGCGAAGTCTTTATTGTGATAGTAGTCCAGTCATTATATGAAAACGCACTAATTACAACAGAAAATATTTCAACTCTTCTAGTATCATTGAAATGCACTGAACATATAAAAAGTTGCTAAGAAATGCAAGTGATGAAAGTATTGAAACATACCAAAATCGTTGATAGCTTATTTCTTCTTTTTGGCCATAGTATGTAACCGTGAGCAGAGCCAATTGTACACATAGATTAGCTGACTCAATATCAGTTGGACAAATCCTGAGACACATTTTTTCATAGTGTCTTGCCCAAGAAAGCAACATGTGCCATACTGTGTCCTTTTTAAATGAGTTGGCCAAATTTGTTACACAGATATCGATGACTCAGTGACAGCTTTCAAGGACATTCTCTGATTAAAGCAAATATTATATTTCTAAAAAAAAATAAAAAATGTAACACTTGGTAGAAGAAAGAGAGATAAGAAAGGTGTGAGAGAGAATGAGATGATACAACTCCCTTGTGACAAAGTGTGGTGCATGAGCTAAATAGTGAGATATCTAGTGTTCTAGGAGCTAAACCTGTTGGCAAGTCACAGTTAGCCTTACAACCTTTCCGTTAATGACTTTTAAGATGATCTCATTAACTTTAAGGGGTCAAATCTCATGGACTTGATAAGATGACCGTTTTTGGACAGGCTGTTGACCTAATTTATCCACAATTGGATTTTGTAGGGGATCAAGAGAGATGACAAGAGTAAAATGTGTTGAAAAAATCTTGGAAAATATCTTGTGTTGTGTGATCAGTTCGGTCACGGATGGACATTTTCAAAATTTTCCAAGTTGGGAAGCGTGTAAAAATAATTGATTAGATGTGATGGATTGCTTTAGGATTTATTTTGGAGGGTATTACTAGGTGTACTGAAAAATGATAAAATTTGGTTGTTATGGTTACTTATTTGAATGAGAATCAATAAAATGCTCCATTTTTTAGAGTGGGAGATTTTCTTTTTCTATTAATATCAGAACAACATGATCATGTGTAATACTTTCACTTGCAAATGTTAGATAAATTGGTTTCCCTATCAAACATTTGGAATTTCAGAACAAGTTTTAGATTCCATAAGAGATGTGAAATATGTGCATCACAGATGGAAATTTTGCTAAGTGTCATTTTTTGACAACGCCTCTGCTTAAAAATAGTTTGGTCCAAGATCTCTGGTGCCTTGGAACCCTTTGAAGAACCAAATTTCTAGTGACTTTAGAGGTATTTCATGGCAGTGATAGTCTTTCAATTGATTTTATGATAAAATATATTTTGTATCACTGACGGACAAAATACTCACTCTTAACTGATCATGCTCTGTTGCAATAACTGAAAGAAATGTTGAAAGAGTTTCAACCAACTCTTTGGAAGTATAACTAACTTTTTTTGGCTGTATGGATATTGATATCACCATGATTTTTTTCTGTATATAAATCTCTTGAGGTTTACATGTGTTCCGGCCATTTCTTTCTGAAACACCAGTGGGTTTTTCTTTCTTGATAGTTAATTGTTTAAATTTTATGACTTATATCTTTTTGTATAAAAGTAGAACCATTACTCGAGAGAAAACAATGTTCTTTTTTCTCTGTCAGATGCTGTTTGTGACTACTTTGGGGTAAAGATAGCAATATATTTTGCTTGGTTAGGTTTCTACACACAAGCCCTTCTCTTTCCTGCTATTGTTGGTCTGCTTTTAACCATCTTTGTTGATGATAGCAAACAGGTAAGAAGTAGCTGAATATTAAAAGTACTTAAATATGCTGTTCTATGAATAATCACATCGCAAAGTTGCTCGCTTATGTAACATTTTCATAATTTTCATACAAATTTATTTATTTTCAAAACATCAGTATTTAATAGTGAATATTAATCCGAAAAATTGATGAAGAAAGAAAATGCTATGCCATCATGTTATTCACCCTTGTCCCAACCAATGACCAACAACAAATAGTTGCTATCACAGTGCCCAAAGAATTGTTGATGCAGTGAATACACTTTGTATTCACACATGTACATTCCTCTACATGTTTTATCCTCTTGATAAGACCAGCAGATTTTCTCCTTTGGGTCTTGAACATCTCATTACAACAGGGTTTACCTGTACATGTATTTCTCTCATTGTCAGTTTAACAGAGCTGAATGTATGATGCTCATGAATGAGACACATCATACTGATACCTACATGTATCAATGCAAACCAATCACTTTCTTGGTTTCTTTTTTTATTCATTTTATTATTGTTATTCCCAGTGTTATTTTAGACATGTACATGTAATCTAGAACCACAAATGTGATACTTGTTCTCTATGTAACAGTCTGTAGGGGTGTTTTTAGGATGGGAGGTGTGACAGTAGGGGGCATAACTCTATCAAAGAGAACATTGTGCAAAGGTGTGCACTCTGATCCTTCAATGATATACACTGATACTGTGTGCACATAGTGTAAATTTTACATGGACTTTTTATCATGTTGTACAATACGAATATTGTGTCGATGCCGTGTTATGTATTTGTGTAATTTGTATGCAATTATTTATGATACAAAATTTTGTATTCTTTTTTTTTTTTATACACAGTCAAATTGTTTGTAAGAATCACATGCTATTTTCCTTGATATTATTGATGGACAAATAAAATGGAGTTGAATTAAATTGAATTGAATTATTTCCTGAACTTATTTCTTCAATTCTTTTCAGTTGAATCAAGACAGGAGCATGGTGTTTGTCTCACTGTGTAACATCGCATGGGCATCTCTGGTTATAGAGGTGTGGAAGAGGAAGGGATCTGTTCTAGCCTACCAATGGGGAACTTTGGACTCCAAACATGAGCTTATTGAAGAGCCACGTCCTCAGTATAAGGTATATGCTAGTTAAGGACAGATGAAGGTTAATGTGTTAAATTGCTTTTTCTGGTTGTCTGTCTGTCTGTCCTGCTATCTTGTTATTATGATACCTCATAAGAATTATTTGGGGAATGAACTTCAAACTTGTTTCTTGTTTGTATAATCATAAGAAATTAACTGGTGATGAAATCATTTTCCATTTGTATTTACATTTGAAGATGTACATGTACTTTAAACTTTGTACATATATCAGTATTGGTTGTCTTTGAAAGATTACTAGATACATGTATATTTTGAGGTCATTAGGACAAAGGTCATCTACCAAAAAAAAAACAACAACCATATTTTGAATGATGTTTCTTTTTTTTTTCATATTCTTTTCTTTTGTCACAGTTAGGCCAAAGTCAGTTCAGTCAGTACAAAATATGAATTTTTAATGTAAACTAAAAAGATTATCATATCTAAAAGAGACCTCTTACAAGTAGAATAAAAGAAAATTGACTTAAAATGTTGTTATTGTTATGTCTGGACTTTTAAGTAATAGAACCCCCAACAAAAAGAAGTCTGTAGATAGTTGTCATATGAGTTCTGAAAATTATCGTCAAATGTAAAATGTTCTCATATTTAAATTCTCCTCCAATGGATGATCACTACCTTGTTATATAACAAAACTGATGCTTAGTATTCTCACATTTACCTAGACAATGCAAATTAAAATCAGGTCTGTCAACTGCACCCGATTCTTTGGCAGATAAATATGCAAAGAAATGTTCTTTTTCCACAACACTTCTATCAGTGGTTCTCAAAAACTTAACTTATGATTGTTGAATTTCCAATTTTTCCCATAGACTCCACTAGGGTGCTAATTATTTGTTATGTAAGCAGTGTTTTGCTTTTTGACATACTAATACATATAAAGTTCTGTATGTGGCCAGCATAGATTATCTCTTCAAAATTTTCAGTTATTTTAGAATTGTTATGAAAAGATGAAAAACTATGTAGAGAAGCTTAAATCTATCACTGTTTACAATTTAGGCAATGTATGGACTGAAATGTTTTGTGAAGATAAGGTAAAAACTTTAAAATGCATATTTCTAGAATTCTACATTCGCTGACTGTACAACTTTGCACTCTTCTGTTGGCACTTAATGAGGTAACTTGTCTGATGGCAATATTAAGATTAAAAATGTACCTGAAGCATAGTGCATTGTACATCAAGTGTTTTAATATGTTGACAGGGAGACTTGGTTTTGAACAGTGTATCTGGCAAGCTTCAGCCTCACTATCCTGCCTGGAAGCGTAATGTCTTCAGATACTTTGTAACTATGCCAGTCATCTTACTCTGCTGCTTCATCACGTTTGCCTCAATGTATCTTATTCTGGAGTTCCAGGAGTGGGTTAATACTCACATTCAACAAAACAGTTGTCCTGAGTAAGTAACTTTTGAACTTTAGTTCACAAATGTATTTAAGTACTGTCATTGAAAATGGCATAAAAATAAAGTAGCTACCACACTTGACTTTTTTGTCAAAAAGAAAGTAAGCAGAAATGTTTAAAACTGTAAAATGGGACTTGCACATTTTCATACCAGCTTTATGTCAACTTACGTCCACAACTGTATGATATTTCAAAAATCATAACTTTTAAAACAGACTAAATTGCATAACTGCTCAGCCCTGCCTAGTCTATGTTAACGTCCTGGACCATACCCATACTTTTGCAAGTAGTTATTTTTGCCCTGTTTTGCTGTATTGGTGCATTCCCCTCTCTTTCTTTCACTATTGTGATGGAAACCAATTGTCTGAAGTATGTGTATTGTCTTATGATACAACTGGATAATTTTTGAATGATAAATGGAAATAAATACTGTGTACATACTATGATATAGGTGGTAGCACGTGGGTAATGTAATATTACCAGTATTCATCAAGTTTTAATTGCTTTTTATGCATTCAACAAAGAGAAATCTGTGTCATTCAAAGTACATGCATCCTGCAAAACATACAGCTCTTTTCTTCTCTATAATTAAAAAATATAAAAGTGTGTGTGAATTGAAAAAGTAATAATTTAGTTAATGCATGATTTCTTCCTCAGATGGGTGGGTTATATTCCAAAGATCATTCTTACTGGTGTTATCAGTGTAAGCGAGATTGCTTTTAAGAAGGTGGCCTACTGGCTGAATAGGATGGAAAACTACCGTCTCCAGAGCACGCATGAAAATCAACTCATACTTAAACTGGTCACGGTAAGGACACAGTACTAAATTGAGTTCTACTGCAAGTAGGCCTGAGTTGAGTCGGTCGGTCCACCGGCGCCCGACCGATGCAGCCGGTCACCGGTGCAATTTCATGCACACCGGCGGACCGATGAAATAAAGAAATACATAAGAAATTCACAGTGTCAGAGACTTTGAAAATTAACCAGTTTGAAGAACTAAATTTCCTTATTTATATTAAAACTTTCACATGATATTAAATTTCAATCCTTTAATCAACAAAGTGGGACTATGGAAATAAGATCACCGAGCAAGATTTCTCAATTTTCTTGCTTGAATTTATCGGCCCGTATATTATTGTTGAATTCTGTGTGAGCGCTGCTGGTACGATTCTGCGCACCTTGCCCCGAGATGGCGCTAACTCCAGGCTAACTCTAGTGGAGTAATTACGAGTTGCAAACAAACAGATAAAAGATGGCAGCGCCCATACACGTTTACAGAATGCAACAATATCATAATGTTACGGGCCGATAAATTCAAGCAAGAAAATTGAGAAATCCTGCTCGGTAATCTTATTTCCATAGTCCCACTTGGTTGATTAATGGTTTGAAATTTAATATCATGAGAAAGTTATAATATAATTTAGTTCTTAAACTGGTTGATTTTCAAAGTCTTTCATTAACACTGAATATCTTTATGTACCGGTATTTCTTTATTTCAACGGTCTGCCGGTCTCGCCGAAAAATCACCGGCGGACGCCGGTCAAAAAAAAAAAACGTTATGACTCAAGCCTACTTGTAATATAAATATTATGTTCTTTTAAGATCTCTCATGTTTTCCCTCTTCAACAATCAAAAACATGCTACTTTCCCGATGCGGGCGGCGCGTTATATGCAGCTTTTTTGCACCGCATATTTTTTCATGAAATTTCATCGGTCCGCCGGTCTCCGCCGAAAAATCACCGGCGGGCACCGGTCAAAAAAAAAACCGTTATGACTCAGGCCTAACTGCAAGGACTTGTTAGATACAGAGAGGATAATTAATACAATTGCTCAGTACTTGGAAGATGCAAGGATCATGTAATCCCCAAAATATTTTCATACTGTGTATGTTTTCTCTCTAAAATTTACAGATGTACATACACTTAACATCAAAAGAGTTAAGCAATTTAGGCAAAGTCGATTAGGTTGCATTTATTGGCTTTCTTTGTCTCCATAGGGTTTGTAGTGGGTTTAGGAGTGGGTTTATTATATACCACCTTTAATAAAATTCACTTTGCTCTGATTTAGCCCTTCCATTAACTTTGATGAATGTTTAAGGTTGTTGTCTTGTTTAAATTTATGGAAACTACTATCAAACATGTTTCCAGGTGTCTCCATTGAAAACATACCCTGTGAAGTGGATACCTTAATTGACCCTCTTTATCAAATGAAAAGTTAGCAGAAATCTTAAAAGCTTTAAAGATACAAAGCAAACATATTTATATCAGGTGTATAATCTTTTGAAAACGACTTATGTACATGTAGGCTAAATGGATACCATGATATATTATAAATTGATTAATTACATGTTTCATATAGTTGAAGATGTATGTAAGAGTAGTGATTGTCTTTGGTTTGTTTCTACTTTGAAGGTGTAAAGATTTTTGTAGGTGATAGTGCATGAATATGGATTTTTTTCACTGGCTCTTTGTTATGACTGATAATCTCTTGATGTTCTTGTTTGTTTGTATTTGTACAGGTGCAGTTCATCAATCACTTCCTGGCTTTATTCTACATTGCCTTCATTCTCAAAGACATGATGAGACTAAGAAATGTAAGCATTCTTTAAAAATCATCCCACATTTTCTTTTAGGATATAATTTCTGCTCAGTTGTAATACCAGGTGTGATGCCAAGGTCAAGGTAACCATTTAATTTCACATTTTTGAGTTTTGTAGTGATTTTCTCTGAGGGATATGATAAAACTATACAGTCAGCCACAACCCATGCGTAAATGTGCCAAAAGGCTATAGTCTAGTCGGAAATGGGGATTCCTGTGTGCCATCAAGATACATTTTCTTAACCAAGTTTTTTGTAATGCTTGAAGTGTCTAGTTAATGAATTTTTATGTTCCCATTGCCAAATCATGTCCCATGGGGTTCAAATACGGCTATTTTTGCGGCCATCCTGGATTTTGGATGAAATTCCATAATTAGCATATATTTTAAGTTAGACATCATGCAAGTATAAAGAAAATAGCTTTCAAGAGTAATATCAGTATGATAAATCTGTTTAGAACGCTGATTTTGGTTGACCTAGATTCCACAAAACATCAAAAAGTGTGAAAAAAATGGTAAAGTTTGCACCAAAAATTGGGCCTCTTAATGCCATCTTGCTTTCCAACTAGTAGAACCTGCTAATTCTTGCTTAAATGTTTTGAGAGGGAAATCATCATGATTTTCAGGCATAAATTGGCACTTATACAGTATTAAAGGTTACCGGTATGGTAAATTTTAAGATACCTATCAGATTAGGAAATATATTGTTTTTCATGCACAATCGAGGCACATTGGCTATTGTGTGCGAAACCCCATAGACTTCTGTGTGTTAGAAGCGGCAGGGTTGAGACACTACCAGCATGATTGATAAGATTTACATTTTAGATTTATATTTTCTGTCTACATGCATAATTGCACAAAATTTCAATAGATTTATTTCATAATATACATTGAGTACCTTTTACTGCTTGATTATTCAAATCACATACGGTAAAATTAATCGTTTGGGACCTAATCGAACATAGATACATATTGCGGTAGATTGTGGTAACGACCGCATGTTAGAGGCCGCACGGTTCTGATGATCTACCAATATGACTGGTACATGTAAGATACAGTAATGCTTGAAATTCTATATAATTTCAGTAATGCTGCATGTGATGAATAGTTTTGGACTAAAAAATATTAGAGAGAAATGTGTCTCCACTGCATTCGGACACAGCTTACTATTAGTAAGTAGAGATGAATAGTTGTTTGGGTCCCAGAATATACATTGGAGAAAAAACTATCAACAATCATGAAGGAGATATTTATAAGTTTTGATAAAATGTGTTGAGTGGATGATATTTATTCCATTTTATTATGATTCTTACATGTAGGTTATGTATCAGTAATGTAAAGATATTGATGAGAATAATACCCGAAGTCCCGAATGGCCAGATTCAGTACATTTTCAGATGGATAATAATGATAATAATAATTAAACATTCTTGTATAGCGCATAACACATAGGCAAATTTGCATGTCTCTGTGCACTTTAAGAATAGAAAACAAGAAGTTTATACAAGAAAAGAAAAAGAAAAAATGCACTGGGTACATGTTTCTGACTATTCATAAGTGGTGAAAAAATATGTTTTCAAGGTACTAATGAAGGTGTCATAGGTTCCTATAGTTTTGAGTTGTTCTGGCAATTTGTTCCACAAAAAAGTGGCTGTGTATGAGAAAGACCGTTCCCCGTATGACTTTGTCATGGTTTGTGGAACACACAGCAGAGACTTGGCACTGGAACGTAGCATTCTTTCTGGTTTATATGGAGTTAACAATAATAGGTTAATAATCGTTCAGTGGTTGATTTGTCTAAAAAACTTTGAATTTTACCAATTTTATATAAACCCAAATGATGCTGATCGACATTTATGTGAGACAAAATTTTCAAATGTAAACTTATCGTCAAAAATAACACCTAGATTTCCGCATGTTTTAGTTGCATGAACAGGAGTGCCATTTATGTTCAATGTTAATATTGGGTTGCTTGATCTATGGCGCGAATATAAAATATTAAAAAGTTGCAGAAAGTAATGACAATGTATGATATAGATTTTAATTTCAAATACACCACGTACAAGCGTTATTCACATCCTTATTGCTGCAAACAAGCTGTTTATCTCCGTCTATATTTTACTCCAGTCTCTCTCCCCTTTCTCTCCAACACCCCCCTTTTATATCTCTATATATCTTTCCTTCCTTTATTACTCTTCCATATATCTCTCCCTGTCCTCCTCCTTCAACAACCTTTCTCCCATTGTGTCTCTCTGTCCATCAGCTCTGCCTGTATATCACTCTTTGGCCCGTATTCTTGAAAGGCGCCTAACTTACGCCACCGCTTAAGTGTGTAAATTTAGGCCACCGAATTATGGAGAGCCAGATGTCACCCTCTTTTAATCTTTAATCACAACATTCTGGGACTAAATGCAAATACAAAAACCGACACGATAGAATTGATTTCTGATGCTCATTTCATGCCAGAAAATAATTTAGTTTCTTTATTTTGTTACATAAATGTAGTAATTTATAAGGGACCCAAGGGTTGACGAATGGCCTTCCATAAATCAGTAGTCAAAGTTAAGCCAGGCTTAGCTTAGGCCACTTTCGATCTATCTATACTCCTATACATGTACATGAACTCCCTCCTCCATTTCACCCGATATTTCTACTTGTCCATCTTCTTTTCCCCCCTCTCTCCCTCTCTTTATTTCTGCCCCTCTATTCGTCCTCTTGCCTGTCTATTTTGCTCTCTCCTTCCCCTTTGCGAAGCGCGAAAGCTTTAACGTTATAGCAAATTTTGAGAGAAAGATAACGGCTCGTAGCACCTTTTCAGGCTTGTTTTCTCTCACTTCACCCCGCTTTTCTTGCACTCGCTTTTTTGTTGTTGTTGGTGTTGGGGGGGGGGGGGACTGCCCCCCTGGCTATGCGCCTGCCTCACCTCTCTCTCCCTACCCCCACCCTCTCTCTCCCTACCCCCACCCTCTCACTGTCTTCTGCTCACAACCATCCACCATCTCTCCCTTCGAATCCTCTAGCTCTTTGACCCCCTTCCTCTCCCTCCTCCCCCTTTCCTCTGTCCTTCTATGTCTCCAGCTCTATTGTCTTCTCTCCCTCTTCTCTTAGCCTCAGTTTGCCTTCCTCCGTGTCTCTCACTTCTTCCTCTGATTTCCTCCCTGTCTCTCTCCGTCTATCTTCTTCCCCATCCTTCTTATAACTCCTCTCACCCTCTCTCCCTCTCTCCCCCTCCCAACCCTTCCCCTGTCTCATCTCTGTTTTTCTGCCTGCCTGTCTGTCTGTGTATCTCTGTGGGTGTTTGTCTATCTGCCTGTCTCTCTATCCATTCCCTCCTCTCATTTCCTCCCTCCTGTCTCTCCGCCTCTTGCTCACTCTATTCTCCCCGACCTCTCTAGATTTCTTACTCCCTGTCAGTCTTTTCTCCATCCTCTCCCTCTTCATGATCAACCCCTGTCTCCTTAAATCACTAGAGCCTTCAATCCCCCTTGGCTCTCTCTCTCTCTCTCTCTCTCTATTTCTCTCTCTCTCTCTCTCTTATCACTGTCTCTCTTCATCTGTGCATCTTCCCCCCTCTCTCAGTGTTTTTGAAAGTGGGGGGAGGAGGAGGCTCATTTGATTTCACGTCTTCGGCATACAGTACAGTGCTGAAGACGCCCGATCTGAATAGGTGTGCAATCAATGATCAAATCAATCAATGTGCGCCTTGAACTTAATGTCATTGTGCCGTACGAGTTACAAATTGTACCTGCTCAGTCATGTGCAATCCTTCGATCATGAATATGGTGTCATATGAAAGAAAAGTTTGAGCTTTGATGTGCAATTTTTCTTAAAAAGTGATTCTGCATATTTCTTGTGTTTTCAAATTAGTAATGTACCAAACGTAGCAGCCATCCACTTATTTTGGACAATTGGGTTTTGACAGTGCCACTTCATACTCTCTGAAATCAATCATGCATGATTCATCGATCATGTCCTGGGTGTCTTATGAAAGAAGAAAAGATGAGCTTTCCAATTATGTGTACATTAATGAAAAAATCAAGATGAATTATTAAGTAATTTACCCACAAACTTTGGTTTCCTTTTAACTGGGACACTCTTATATTGTATTTAAGCACATGTTATTTTTTTTCAGTACATACATGTAGGTTTGTATTGCCACCATTATATTTCAACTCAGTTTATATAAATATATGATACAAATGTTTTGACAATCGCTTTATTTGAGTAGAATTCAAATTTTTTACATAGATTATTTGCTAATGTCCTCACTTTATGCCAGTGGCATTTGAGTACCGTAATGCATATTTCTTGAGTTGATAGACATTGTTTCTTTTTCATTCACAGTATTTGGGAACTATATTCATCCTTCGCCAGTTGACTGGTAACTTTAAGGAGTCAGTTTTACCTTATATCACTGAGAAGCTTAAGGTCTATCGGCTGACATACGTGACTGCCAGTAAAGTCCATACAGATGAGGAAACAAGAAAACAAAAAGACATGTCAGAAGGAACAAAGAGACAAGACGACGTGCTTGAGGAAACAAAGAGACAAAAAGACATTTCAGAAGGAACAAAAAGACAAGAAGATATGTCAGAAGAAACAAAGAGACAAGAAGACATGTCAGAAGGAACAAAGAGACAAGATATGTCAGAAGGAACAAAGAGACAAGAAGACATGTCAGAAGGAGCAAAGAGACAAGACATGTCAGAAGGAACAAAGAGACAAGAAGACATGTTAGGAGGAACAAAGAGACAAGAAAACATGTCAGAAGAAGCAAAGAGACAAGAAGATATGTCAGACGGAACAAAGATACAAGAAGACATGTCAGACGGAACAAAGATACAAGAAGACATGTCAGAAGGAACAAAGAGACAAGATATGTCAGACGGAGCAAAGATACAAGAAGACATGTCAGACGGAACAAAGAGACATGAAGACATGTCAGAAGGAACAAAGAGACAAGAGGATATGTCAGAAGGAACAGAGCGACTACAAGACATGTCAGAGGGAACAGTGAGACAAGAAGACATGTCAGAAAATGCATCTGGTAAGTTAAAATTAAATGATGTGCATTCTTTGAAGAAAAAAGGGGATGAGAAGAAACTAAATGTAAGGAAAAAAGAAGAGAGGCATGATGGCTTAGTAGTAGTTTTCAGTCAATATGCTATTTTCTTTGCCTTCTTATTATCTGACCTACAAATTGAAGTTGTCTTTGGAAGAGATATATCGACACTTGCCTTGTCAAACACTTCCTCATTTGATATTCTGTCAGTCCACAATGTCCTAAGTATTCTTCTCAACAATCGCATTTCTGCAGATTTAACTCCGCGATCTATGGATTTGTTCAATGTCCAGTTTCTTAGCCATATGTAAGGAAAGACCAAACAGAGCAAATATCAGGGAAGCAAAACTGAAAGTCTGAAAAAAACATTGGACAAAGAATAAGAAAGTTGTGGATGTTTGAAAGCCGAGATGAATAATGATATGGGGAATCTCTTATTGGCAATGTGGTGACTATGTGTGATGTCATATATGGAGAACTCTCCCTTGTGGTTGTGTACAATTTTTTTTCTCTAAAATACTCCCTTTGTGTATTTGAATGATGGAACAGACTTTTTGTCCATGATACACTATGGGAAACATAGTGTTACTTGTCCTCCCATGAAGAAATGTCTGTTTCACCATAAGAGTTGAGGAAAGGGATAGCTTGAATAATTTGTGTAGAAAACAAATGGGAAAGCTCTCCATGTATGACATCACACATGATGACCACTTTGCCAATACGAAGGTCTCGATATCATTAGTGATTTCAGCTTTCAAAATTTCATAACTTCCTTTATTCTTTGTCTGCTTTATCTCAAAATTTCACTAATATGTTTCTCTGATTTTCCTGCTTTCATCCAAGCCAATTTTGTATGAAAGGGTCAATTCCCCTTTGAAGTTCAGTAGAATACAAACCAGTGCCTTCAATGGTAGAAGCATGAAGAAAACCTAATGTTTTCTTTCATAATAAAAAATTATACATCGTATGTTATACAAACAAGGAAATTGTCTTTAATGTTTTTCTTATTTGATGATACAAAGGTAAATCTGTATGTTCCAGTGAAGAAAAGTTCATCATCACCCAGGCTGAGCTGGAGTCTGAGATGCGCTCCTATGAGGTTGGTTCTCATTTATGTGTAACATAAAGGGCATTAGTGACAATCATTCAGTGATAGGAAAATCAAAAACTTCCATTTTAATTGTGACATGATAATCATTGTGCATTAATGATGCAATAAGTATTCATGTTGTAAACAACACACTAGCCATAGATTGAAAGGGGGCCAATACCCCAATGTACACATGTACGTGTATTTTGTTCTATATGATTGCGGTTGTTCAAAATATTATCTTCAAATATTGCTTCTGTAAAGAGATATTGCTAGAGTCTTCGGCGCAAACACTTCTGCTATTTCTCTTCATATTTCGAATATGAGTGCATTTGAAGAGCATTCCTTTTCAGGGGACATTTCTGCTATGATTTTGTGTGGCAAAAAAAATTTGTTTGGTGTAGAAAATGTATTATAAACAGTGAAAAAGAAAATAGCAATGAATTAAGACACACCACATGAAGAAACTTGGTACACTTATAGTACTTCATGTTAAAAGCTTTAAATATACTTAAAACTTCATAATAATGTGCAAATCATTTTCATGGTTATCATTATGATCATTATCTTGTTACAATTTAGCAGATTATACAGACCATGTCATACTTCTCTCGAGTATAACTTGTTTTTGGTTGTGATTGTTTATGTTCAGATCCTTGAATACATTTTGATAAAGTTATTTGACAGAAACATGAATTTATTTGGTTGAGCATTGTCTTTACTTTGACTTTTCCTGTGTCTACTTCATTTTACTTCAGTTGATTTCTGTAAAGAAATAACTTTTAAACCCTGTTAAACGTTGTTTTTTTTTAGTTTAGTCCCACATGTTCATTGCAAGAAGAATTTGTGATTTTGACGAAATTGATTACAGTGAAAATAAATTCAGATTTCATTATGAACTCATGATCATCCATGGATTTAGAATTATAAAAATTCAAAGGATTACCATGTGCAGGGCTCCACAGTCCACACCAACTTTCTACAGGTTTTTTAGGGTCTGTGTGCTTGGAGCAACTGTGTAGATTTCAAAATTTTGGTCGTATGGAGGCCCATGTGCACTGGGCCTCTATTAGTGTCAAGCCCTGTCATGTAAAACACATTTCTTTTTATGATGTATCTGCTTCTCCATGACATTTCCCATGATGCAATTTGTATTAATAATGGTATAGCCTTTTAATTCCCTTCTTCCTAATGTCAGTGGATGTTGATCATACATGTAGTAGTCAGTGTTAGCTTTCAATTCCAATGCAGATAATTATCTTCTACCTTTGTCCACACTTAGGATACTTTTGACGATTACTTGGAGATGGTGATTCAGTTTGGTTATGTCATCCTCTTTTCATCTGCCTTTCCGTTAGCTGGGTTATTTGCCATCATAAATAACATTGTTGAGATTCGCAGCGATGCATTCAAGCTCTGCTCTATTACGCACAGGCCATTTGGACAGAGGGTAGAGAACATAGGATCATGGCAGGTCAGTAAAACAATGTCTTTGGCCCATATTCTTGAAAACAAAGCTGTTAATACTTGCCTTACATTCAACCATATACAGTGTTTAGGGTATTCAGAATCTTTCTGTGGGATATCCTGTGTGTCTTACTTTGCCCCTTTTGTCTTGCCTATGCTCACTACAGCCTAACATCCCATAGCAGTACAGTGTCTCCTTTTAGTGTCCTTTATTTATTATCTTTTGATCCAGAATGCTAGGAATCACACATTATACATGAGCAGACAGAGCAAAAATCACCCCAAAATTGAGTCTATTAATGCAGTACATTGTGCCATTCACAAATAAGAGTGATTTAATTGTTACAATCATTAAGTCTCTAAATTGGCAATGCAGTGTTAAATATATAATCACTTTTTTCGTGTACAAATGGGCCATTTTTAGGTTTAATTTTACAATTTTTTTCATATTGGTTCATTAAATTTCATTTTTCTTTTTTTTCAAAATATGTAGGAGTGGAAAATAAGAATAATTGTTTCCAATTTGAGGAGTGAAAGCTGATTAATCGAGACCTTAAGAAAACTCTGGACTGCTATGGGACATGTGTTTTTGGTGTGTAAAGCATAGTAATTGATTCTACTCCTCGTTTCACAGTGTATTTGACATATGGCAGATGCATGGCTGATGATATCCTATCCTCACATGGTGCGATTTGGGTGTTATATCCTTGATAAGCTACAACATAGCTTGGATTCAAAGTTGAATTCCTTACCTTCTCTTTACATATTTATTGTTGTTGTTGTTGTTGAAAGAAATTTACATTAAAGCTGCACAAACAAGTATGAAAACCTACATGTACATTATGCTAAGATAGGCCATGAAAGCTTTTGTAAACCTCTGCTATACTAAGTTTAGTTCTAATCAAATACATTGTGCCTTGCATAAGAGAATCTACTCCCATGCCTTGGTAACATACAGATTTTTATGCCTCTGCCCACTGATCTTAACCATATGAGGTATGAACTTCAAACTTAGTGGAAGTATGTATCACCATAGAAAGACAATCTGATTAGATTTTTGGGCAGGTGAGTCAAAGGTCAAAGGTCATAGATGTCAATTCTGAAATTTCAGGTTTTAGCCTCGTTTCCACGATATTTTAAGAACCATTTTGAGTTAAGAACTTCAAACTTTGTGCTAGTATAACTTCGTGCTAATATATATCACCATAGAAAGACGATCTGATTAAATTTTGGGGTACGTAAGTCAGAGGTCAATTCTGAAATTTCAGGTTTTAGCCTCGTTATTTGAGCCATTAACTTAAAACTTGGTACTAGTATGCATCACCATAGTTCTTCTTCAGGTAATCTTCAAAGGGCTATGCAGCCTATCATGAAGATCTGTACGAAGACATACCTGATGTGTATTGTAGGCACACTAGAGACCGGGTTTTCCACCCTACTCTTTGCGAGAAGTGTAGCGTATTAACGTGCATAGGGTGTGACTCTCCTACACATGGGTCAAAGGTCAAAGGTCATAGAGGTCAATATGCATGATTAAAGCTCATAGACAGTCTTGGTAGCAAAAATCATACTGGCAAGAAACTTATCTAACATATTCACATACTATTCTCCTTTTATCATAAGGCACATGTACGAGATTATTTAACATTCCATTCACGATTTTGAACAAATTTTATTGTAAATATCTGTAAGAAAAAACCCTTGGTAACGGCTTTTCACTGCCTCATGCCTTTTCACTGCCTCATGCTGAGACCATATCCACTCGAAGGTTCCCCACACAATAAACCCAGCGCTTCGCACTATGTGTAGCGTATTCTATAACGATTGATTTTGTTATCACCATGTCTCAACTAGTTTGTATGCATGACTACGAGGAGACAAAGTGATCAGACTTTTGGGTTGTATGGTCAAAGGTCAAAGAGGTAGTGTAATTATAGGTTTTCTTTATTCTGGTTATCACAATATTTCAAAAACAGTTTTGAATGTTGCTGTCATATTATTTCTCCTCTAAGTAATAAATTACTCAAAGTGATCATTGATTAATATGGCAGTCTGATAGTACTTAATGATTGCTTCAAACAACACTTTCATCATTTGTGTGATTAATAGGCTTGAAAACGTCAAAATGTCAATTCCTATGCCTCTGCCGACCGAATGTGGTGCCGGAGGTATTATATCTTCAGGTTGTCCGTCCATCCGTCCCGCTCTCTTGTTAGCACAATATCTCAAGAACCAATTGAGATATGAACTTCAAACTTGGTGATACTATGTATTACCATAGGAAGATGATCTTAATAAATTTTGGGTAACTGTCAAAGGTCATAGAGGTCAATTTCCATGAAATTTCAGGTTTTTAGCCTTGGTATCACAGTATCTCAAGAACCATTTGAGCTATGAACTTCAAACTTGGTACTAGTATACATCACCATAGTGAGACAAATTGATTGGATTTTAGGGTAAGTACATCAAAGGTCATAGAGGTCATTTTTCATGAAATTTCAGGTTTTTAGCCTCGTTTTCGAAATGTAACTTTAGCAATTTGACCCATCAACTTCAAACTTAGTACTAGTATGCATCACCTAGTGCGATGAACTGATTAGATTTTGGGTTTAGTAGGTCAAAGGTCATAGAGGTCAATATACATGAAATTAAAGATTTGTTAGTTTTGTTATCACCATATCTCAACTATTTTGTATGCATGACTATGGGGATTGTTAGGTCAATTGTCAAATGTCATAAAAAGGTCAGTTATCATGTAATTATAGGTTTTTTTATTCTCGTTATCACAATATTTCAAGAACAGTTTGAGCCGTGGACTTAAGTGAATTAAGGCGGATTCATATAGGAGACGCAGTCGCATTCATCTTACATGTATTTTATAATATGAATGTATATATTGCAGCTGCAGAAACTATTTTATTATGTGTGTTCATTCAATAGCAAGCGCTAGAAGTAATGGCTGTGATAGGAGTGATTGTAAACTGTGCCTTGATGGGTATCGTAGGTCAAGTGGGACGAGCCTTCCCAAGCCTCACACCAACTGGTGTCATACTCTGCGTTGTTGTCTTAGAGGTAAGTTGCATATATTATATTTAACATCACTTAAAATTGAATGATATTTTCATCAGCATGGGAATACTAGAAAACAATAATTACTCTTACTTTTTAAATGGAAGATGGAGGTATGAAACTGAACACTTTCAGTTGATAAGAACTAAAAAACTAGAGGTCATACAATGTACTTGTACTTTCAAAGTGTACATGTTGGCGGGAGCACTGTGATGTAGTGATGAAAGCTTTTGACTTTCATACGAGAGGTCCTGGGTTTGATTCTTGCTTGGTGCTTACATCCTTGGACAAGGTGTTTTGCTCACATTTGTCCCTCTCCACCCAGGTGTATTAAATGGGTACCTGGCAATGCTGGGGTAATAATAATTACAGGGCCCTTGGGAAGAACCGTATTAATGCTGATGAGGCTACCCTGGGTAAATAAGATTGTTATTACAGTGGATTGTGTAATGAAGATAACTATACTGTATTATAATGCTATATTATGACGTACACAAACGTGTGGCATCAGAAAATAAATTGGTCCAAAGTTGTTAACTATGTCTCGTAATACTTGAATTATTAGAGCATATTCTTCCGTATATGAATTAAAAAAGAATGACAGAGCTCACAAATTATTTTTCACCTTTACAAGAACTTAACCTTTTCTTTAATAGTGATATTTTATTTTGTGATTTGCTCAGATTGCACATGCCCGCTTTCTGTCAAATTGCATCACAAAGCTAGTTACCTCCCCTTTTATCACTGAAATTGACATTCAGTTGTCAAATTGAAGAAACAGAATTGATGTGTTGAAGATAAGATTCATTTCATCATATATAAACTTAATCATGATTAAACACTTCTCTGCTTGATTCAACAGCATGTGATTCTAGCTGTGAAGCAAGGTATTTCAATGGCCATACCTGATATACCACACTGGGTTTCTATAGAGATGGCTAAGCTGGAGTACAGAAGACGTGAAGCTCTGAAGGTATGTTCTTCTTCGCGCAGTATTGCTATTTTTAAGTGAATTATTAGAAATTACATATTGGATAAGTGCCATTTACTATGCACTTGATCTTTTCTTGAACTTTGAGTAGAAGGATATACTGAAAAGACGGTTCGGAAATCGCTGATCCAGCAATGAAATATGAGATAATCTTTGCATTGAACAAGCATTATTGTGTAGACTGGAACATCACTTATTCCCTGCGAATACAACTACCAACATTTAGGAATGCCTGGAAAAACAAACAATACAAATGTATGATCTAGTTCAGTTGTCGATAAGATTATGGGAATTTACAAGGTAACTGACATTCTGCCCTCTTATTTTTAAAGAGGGTTTCACCTATGTCAAGTTTCTGCTAGCAGAGATTTTCTGTACATGTAGTTTGTAATCCAAAATGTATGCATGCAATTTCTCCAACATTATGTATAAACGCCAGCCTAGGAAATAATTTTTTTTTTTAGGGGCTACTTTTGAATTTTATGGGGCTATTTCTTATATTAATGGGGCTACCATTTTAATGGAAAGTGCAGATTGGTTATCAATTTGGTTTTTTTTGTGATATTGCGATTGCTGTTACATTGGTACTAATCATACTGTCTCATGCACAGGTTTACTTTACGTCATACTGCCCAATTTAATTTTAAAATATAGATTTTTAAAATTTTAACTTCAACCCCCCCCCCCCCCCATCAGATTTTTTTTTTTTTTTTTCAAAATTTGAAGGAATAAATCAGCAATAGGTCAATTTTTTTTTTTTTTTTGCTGTCATTAGGCCTATTTCCCGCGGAGATGTTTATTTTACGCGAAAAGGCGGGCTTGCTGTGTGGTTTTTTTTTTTCACATAATACTCCTAAATCCACTTGGACGTAAGTACGTACATATACACTGTGAAAGCGCACAGTTCCGGGCAATTTTTCTTTTCCAATTTGTTTTTCACGGATACCATCTCGCTCGATGAGCATCGATCTCGCGCGCGATAAGTAAAAAACCCTGTCATAAATCCATCGATTTCTTGATTTGTAGAACGTTTTCGGTGACTCTGTTTCTCACAACCCGACTTAAAGGCATTGATTAACTTTGCCCAGGATTGAAAAAAAAAAAATCACTGTTCCAGCTAATGCTGTAATCATAATTGCAAACCTTTAGCTCAGACAGGAATCGCCAGAGTTTTATAAGCTGATCGGTCGTTTATATATCAAGATATTTACGATTGAAAATTGATGTCGGGATAGAGTACCACCGAACCCTAAAGAACTCTTACGGTTGGCATACCGCGCTCTATCACAGAATACCGTACGGGCTGGAAACCCGCTCTGAAATCGCCAAGCCCTGGTGCTTGGTTTTTGTAACTGCAGCGCAGCGAAGAAGCCGAGCGACTTGCGCTAGCGATTGATCGCGATTTTCTCTTTTTTAGGATAGTAAACGGGTTCCATTTTCTCTCATACTTTCACATATCCTTAATTATATATGTAGTTAGAGGACTGCACACAATTCACTGGCATTTGAGCTGATTTTACAATTTTTCACAAAGTTAATCAATCACTTTAAGCGCCGCGTGATTTGAAAAAATGGCACTAATTCCGCATTTTTAAGGCAGGCTTTGGCTTTACAGATTAATTTTTTGAGGTGACTATGGACTTAATATGGTAAGAGACAATTTCTCTGTGTGGTGTATCCGGTCGTAGATCTAGTGATAGTCTCATTACATGGATGATGGTAATTTTAGACCTATTATTGTAACAGTGATATTGCGTTTCGAAAAGGAAATTTTCACAAAAGGTGTCGCGCAAAGACTAAGTGAAATGAAGCTCTCGATGAATTTATACAACCTGGATATAGAATGCGTGTAGTTACTGTAGTATGCGTGAAAAAAGCACTATCTTCAGTTTCCGTGTCGATATCTGGCTATAATTGTTGTCATTTGGTCTAGCGCTCACGATGCTACACATTCGCGATGTACTAAGCTCCGAGTCAACAACGAGATAAAAGGTTGAATTTAGCTGCTTTTTGAGCATAATAGTGATTTTCTTTCGAATCATTGATGGGGGCGACTCATATGAAAACAGTCGCCCCCAAATACAGGTTTTCTAGCATTTATTGGGGCGATATGGGGGCCGATGAGGGCGAAATCTTCCGTCGCCCCCGTGTATTTCCGACGCTGATAAACGCTCTATTGGAGCAAAGAGATTAAGAATAATGAGTATCTCCTCAGCAAAGAGCTATTGGTAGTGAAGGGATGGATGTTATAAAGCTTTTCACACAACTGTATTCCTTCTTGAACAATGAGTAATATTATGTCTGTAATATGCAATAAATAATCCGCACTAAGGGATCCAAGTGGCGTCCATACGTCATCTGTCGCCCATTACAAATGTTAAAGTTTACCTGCAAGACTCTTTTGTGACAAATAACTTGGCAACCATTCATCCTATTGTGACCAGACTTGGGCCAGAGATGCTCTTGGGGGACCTTCACGTTATGGTGCTGTCGAGGGTCACATGCTAAGGTCAAAGGTCATTTGAGATCATGTTAAAGTTTACCTGCAAGACTCTCTTGTGACAAATGACTTGACAACCATTAATCCTATTGTGACAAAACTTGGGTCAGAGATGCACTTGGGGGACATTCAAGTTATGGTCCTGTCGAAGGTCACATTCTAAGGTCAAAGGTCATTTGAGGTCATATGTTAAGTTTACCTGCAAGACTCTTTGTGACAAATAACTTGGCAACCGATAATCCTATTGTGACCAAACTTGGATGAGAGATGCACTTTGGGGACATTCACATTATGGGGTTGTCAAGGGTCACATGCTAAGGTGAATGGTCATTTGAATTCATATGTTAGAGTTTTTACCCACAAGACTCTCATATGACTAGTAACTTCGTATACATTGTTCCAAGTGCAACCAAACTTGGGTCAGTGATGCTCTTGGGCGACATTCATGTGAATTTTTCTCAGGTGGGCGAGACACAATCTCGCTTTGCCTTGTGTATGTGATTGATGATTACCCCCAACGATTAATTTCATAAATCAAAGATTTGTATTTGGAGCTTTTTTCTTCCCCTTTCCCCATGAAAATTCTGCATTCTGTATTCATTACATCTGCCATTTACCATCTTTCTTCATTTTTTTAGAACCTGGCTGCTTAATTCTGATTTGCTGACTGATAATGTGTTTGTGATCTTTGCAGAAAATGGAGTTGGATGCTCTGCATTGTGCCAAGGATTCAACAAGTAAAGAGAAGGAAGACGACAAGAAAAGTGATGCAAAGCTAAAGCTACCTCAGCAAGGGAAGGTATGGCCATCTAGTATGAAGGAGGCTGCTGCAAATTTCAAACTTTTTCAGAAGAATGACAAAGCAGTCATCACTGACCAAGTCACAAGCGTTGGTCCTTTGAGAAATGACATCGGGGAGCTTCCTACAGAAAAGCCCAGCCAAGAAAAGAAATGCGATTGAAATAGTTCCAGTTTTGTATCTGATGTACATTTATTAGTCAAAGCAAAGATGAACAACGTGAAAAAAAACAACGTGAAAGGAATGTGCTGTTCTTGTTTGTAAGCCTCTCTTTGACGAAATTTTTATTTATATGATATTGAATGGCCTAGTCTCTCTTTGACTAAATATTTTATTTGTATGATATTTGGATGGCCTGGAGTTTAATACAAGGAATATTGGAGGAAATATTGAACTAGCTGTGCCAAAATATTGCACAAGTTGGAGACAAATCCACTATTGTTTGCTTATTAAGTTCAGTATTTCCTAAATTGCTACACAATTTTGTTATTATTGTCAATAATGATAATAATAGTAATAACAACAACAACATATAATTGTGGTGAATTGAACTTTAAACAGGGTATTGATCAGTATAGCTGACCGTATTTTCATCATTATTTAATATTTATATATGCTTATACATGTATATCATTATATATTTAACACTTTCTGAAGTTGGGAACAACTTTATGTATGCATTTATAATCGAAACCAAAATCATGACATGTTTATAAATGTTAGTGAAAGATGCACATGTATACACATACAGCTGTGTTGTCCTTGGAGATTTTTTTTTCAAGTATACTTTTATTTCCTCCAAATCAGATAAATATAGATATGATGGAAACTGATTTCCTTACATAAACAAACATAATCATAACATATGAATTGATATCTTTTGATACACAAATGTAATCATAACAATATACAGTGTGTCCCAGAAAAAATGAAACCGGATTTCATGGCATTAATTTTCTATCATAATTAATAATTTCCTTGATGAGATATACATGTATGAAAAGCTGTGCTTCTCCTCTTTCATGTGATGCACACTTTATTATTCATAACTCTCACATGATTGATTTAAAACAATGGAAAGTGGTGGTACCAACATTTCATTTGCACACACAAATTGCAAATTCGAGTGAGTTTTTAGGGTAGTAAGCATAATCATATTGAATAAAGGAAAACATCACATTAAAATTCATAATTTGTTCTTTTATATGACAGCTCATGCATAGAAAATCAATAATGTATGCTAGAAAACAAGTAAAATGAAAACATGCTTGATTTCTGCCCAAATGAGTGAATAGTTGAGTAAGAAGCCATTCAGCTTTTCTGACCTAGCAGCTGACAATGGACTTAATGCTTTGGTGAATTTTCACAAACATGGGAAATGGAAAGGAACATTAGAGATGATCAGGACTTGGGATATAAAAAGGCTGAAAATTACGGATACTAGGGGATTCTCATGGATGACACGCCTACCCTCTGCCACATTCTCTTCCAATATGGCAATTCTTCTTCGACCAGATCGACCCTTGTTGACAGGAACGTCACGGTCTCTCGTTGAAGGCGGCATCAACTTGCTGCATGTTCCCAGAGCGAGCCCATTTCTTTAGATGAACATCCTTTATTCTGTGGTCAGGTACAACCTAAAAAAGATAGTTTGCTTAATTTTCGGCTTTTTGATTACCCCAACCATCTTTAATGTTCTTTGTCATTTCCAATGTTTGTGTAAATTCACGCAAGCATTAAGTCCATTGTCATCTGCTAGGTCAGGAGAGCTGAATGGCTTCATTACTCAACTATCCACTCATTTGGGCAGAAATCAATGTTTTCATTTTAATTGTTTTTTCTGACATACATCATTGATATTTTTTTACGCATGAGGTGTCATATAAAAGAGAAAATTATGGCTTTTTTAATCTTTTTTCCTTTTTTCAAAATAATTACGTTTTATACCCTAAAAACTCATTCAAAGTAGCAATGTGTTCGTGCAAATGAAATTTTGGTACCACCACTTTCCATTGTTTTAATTGAATTATGCTTGAATTATGAATAATAAGTGGGGCATCAAATGAAAGAAGAGGTACATAGCTCTTCATAGATGTATAACTCATCAAGGAAATTATTCGATATGATAGAAAAATTCTTCCATGAAATCTGGTTTCCTTTTTTTCAGGGACACACTGTATTATAGTCATCGTAGCTTTTCTATAAACATCATGCAGACATTATTGCATATTATATAATCATGGTGGACTGAACCTTTATACAGGGTATTGGCCAATATAGCTGACCATAATTTCGTCATCATCAATATTTATATATACTTATATACCATTATACATGTAACACTTTCCTTTGGGAACAACTATATGTACATGTATGCATTTATAATCAAACCAAAATCACAATGACATTTTTTTTTATGTAGTTCAATGAAATTAATATGATTCTAGTGATGTTGATAGATTTAACCCTTTCAGGACAGGAATTATTTCAGGGCTAAATTGATCACATTTTGTTCTCCAAATTGGCAACATTTTTTTTTCTTTTAGTGCTAAATGGTTCTAATAAAGTGTAATGTCTTTGAAAATGTACATGGTTACTAATTTTGTCGATAAGTTTGTTAAAAATGCCAATTTGGATAAAAGCACTGATTTTGAATCTCTCAAGGTGTTGCCAATTTAAGGATTTTAAAGCTTATTCTCATTTTTAAAATTCCTGACATCACACGTAATATGGTCATGCAACAAAAATGGACAAAGTGTGTGCAGAAATTTTTGCTCTTTCTACTCATGCATCTGGTATATTTTTTTGAGATCTGAATCAAAAGTTATTTGGCCAAACCACAAAATGTGGTCAGTTGTCTTGAAAGGGTTAGGAGTGCTTTTTCTGGTATCTATCAAAGATTATTTATTCATGACAATGATAACAGTATGATATTAACTGCTTTAAGGGTACTTATTTTTTGATTCCTCATTGTATGATTTTTTTCATATATCCAAATGCACAAGTTTAATTTTTATATATATATATTGTATTAACTTATAAGGAAATCTCTTCTGAAATATGTATTACCAATGTTAGAAATGATTGATCCAGCAATATTCCAGTTGTAGATATAAAATTTTGATTGGTAATCTCTGTACACAAAGTTAATTTAATAATGTTTACCATATAGGGATAGAAAATGGAAATACAAGTATACTTGTAGTGCTATCATCATTGTTATTATCCTTGTTAATGTTATTATTCATGCTTTACCAGTACATGTATACCTCTTATTTGTTCACCTTCCCTATCCCTTCTCTCTGTATTCTTGTATTCTCTTACACCCCAATCATTTTTTTTTTCATTTTAATATTATGACCTCAGTACTGTTATGATTTTTTATGAATTAATAACGTTTGTGTTGTGTGCTAGGAAAATGTTTATGAATTCTTCTGTAATTCAATGGTAGGGCTGCAAAAGTGATTTTAGTGCAATAAATACCATTTCAGTTCCATTCAATTCAGTAGTCGTAACATAATGTTGACACTGTAGAATGCATACTTGAAAAAAATGGGGTCAATAATTCCAAGCAAAACAGGACATTATTGTAACTACTCTTATCTATCCAGTTTGGTGTCAAATCTAAGCTAAATGTTAAATTTTTACTAATATAGATAAATTTAGATGTTGTCACTACCCTGAATGTTGAAATTTGAACAATCAATTCACACAATTTTGAAATGGATAATAGTTACCAATTTTAATACAATTTCAAGGGAGATGAAAGGTGTTATTCATCTAAGAAATTTGCTTAAATCCAATTGATATACAAAGTTTAAATAGTAAAGGAACAAATGATAGCATTAATTTTGATTTCCACATTTTGTAGTGCTTCAGCAAACCTAAAAATAATTTTCTGTGGAAATTGTCTTTCCATAGCATCAAAAATGCATAATTTCTACTTATTTCTGAAAGAGAAGACTTTTTTGTCATGAGAGTTTATTGATGAATCAAGTTTACCGATACCTACAAAAATGAATTTACTTTTGATCACAGTAATATTCTTTTTACGAATTGTGGTATGACTGTATTAACTCTTTCATGGGTCGCGGAACCGGAGGCGGGGGGGGGGGGGGGGGGGGCTGGGGGGGGGGGCTGCAGCCCCCTCTTTAGTAGACACGTTTCATAAAATCTTGGAAAAAAGGTTAGAAAATTGTCATGAATGAATCAAATCAAATCAGCCCCCCCCCCCCCTTTCAAAAACGCTGTCCCCTGTCTTGTTCCGTTACAAGATTATGTTTTGGAATGACATCACATTGAGTAAGGCATAGATTCATCTAAGCCAGAACCCAATTCTTGGCTACACTTAATGTATGAGACAATTAAAGACTAAAGTAAAGAAGAGAGCTTGTATTCTGTGATCAGATGTTGTACATGTATTAGATTTGATCATTTTGATATTTTAGGTTATATGTACAAAACAAATGGTAAACGTGTGATATTTGACTTCTGTTCATAAATAATATTTTTATGCACCCACCAAAGGTGGTACCTGGAGGCATTATGTTTTGGGAGTTGTCCGTCTGTCTGTCCCACTTTCTTGTTAATGCGATATCTCAAAAACCATTTGAGGTATGAACTACAAACTTGATGCTAGTGTGTATCACCATAGGAAGACGACCTGATTAGATTTTGGGGTATGTAGGTCAAGGGTCATAGAGGTCAATTTCTGAAATTATAAAGGTTTTAGCCTCGTTAATGCGATATCTCAAGAACCATTTTAGGTATGAACTTCAAACTTGGTGCTAGTATGTATCACCATATGAAGACGATCTGATTAGATTTTGGGGTATGTAAGTCAAAGGTCAAAGATTATAAGGTCAATTCTGAAATTTCAGGTTTTAGCCTCGTTAACGTGATATATTGAGAACCATTTGAGGTACAAACTTTGACCTTGGTGCTAGTATTTATTACCTTAGGAAGACGATCTGATTAGATTTTGGGGTATGTAGGTTAAAGGTCACAGGTCATTTACCATGAAATTTCAGTTTTTTAGCCTCGTTATAGCAATATCTCTCAAACAATTTTAGCCATTCACTTAAAACTTGGTACTAGTATGCATCACCAGAGTGAGACAAAATGAGTAGATATTTGTTTCAAGTAGGTCAAAGGTAACAGGTCATAGAGGTCAATTACTTTAGCTGTGAACTTCAACCTTGGTACTATAATACATCACCATAGTGAGACAGAGTGATTATATTTTGGGTTTATTATGTCAAAGGTCAAAGGTCAGTGAGGTCAATATGCATGAAATTAAAGATTGTTAGTTTTGTTATCACCATATCTCATCTATTTTGTATGCATGACTATGAGGAGACAGAATGATCAGACTTGGGTTTTTAGGTCAAAGGTCAAAAAGGAAAAGATAGATGGGAAGAAGACGGGGAAAGGCAAAAAATATTTGTTGTAGATAGAAGTATAAATGAGATGAGAGAGGTAATAGAAACAAAAAGAGAGGAGAAATAAGAATTAGGAAAAGATACATCAATTTAATAAAACAGAGAGAGATGGCGGGGGGGGGGGGGGAGGGAAAGAGACATGAACGAAGAGAGGGAGAGACGAAAATGAGAAAGTCTGTCATTAGGCCTAGATAGAGCTGTTCATTGGTAAGAAAAGTAGAGAGAGAGAGAGAGGTTGGGGGTGGGGGTGGGAGAAGGATCCAGAACAAAGAAAGGAATTTAATTGTTATTGGCGTTTCATTAAATTTCATAGATGAATAAAAATTTAATTTCCACGCAAGTCCCAGGCCGAATTCAATGTTTGCCCCGGGCGCCATAATGCTTAGATACGCCACGGAGGGGGGGGGGGGGGGGGGGTCACCCCAGTAGACCTACAGCCCACGAGACCGACGACCCACAAAACCGAGATAAAAATGCATCCATAAGCAAAGCTGAAAAATATGGTGAAATCAGGCCGGAAAATCAAAGAAATGTATCAGATATCCAAAATATAGCCCGTTTGACGTCACGTCATATCCATATTTTTCTTCATGGTGGAAGTATTTTATGTCACGTGAGATATCCCTAATTCTAAATCTCATTCTTGTATACACCCACTGGTCACAAAAAAGTTAAAGGGCAATCCAACCTTTGTATAAAGCTAATTTGTGTGAAAGTAGAAAAATAAGAGAAAATGGATGGTGAAAGTTTGAAAGAAATCGGACAAATGAATGTTTGAAAAATGAGATCACTACATCTATGCGAATTTCAAATTGGCAATTTGGTGAATCGATTGGGACGTATTCTCGGTCAACTCTCCCATTTGTCGTCCACCAAAATATCATTTAATTCCGGTTTTCTCCTTAGCGCCTTTTCCCTCGGGGCAGTACTAAAAATATATTGTAGATAGTATGTTGTTATATAGGTCCTCCAAAAATAAAAAGATTCTACAAAGTTATACATTTCGAAAAATTGAAATTTTAGTCATTTTGGAGCGAATGGGAAAGTTGACCGCCGGACAGACCGTATACCGATTCGGCAAATTTGAAATTCCCATAATTATGTATAGTGATTACAACTTTCAAAAAATCACACCCTTCTTATTGTTTGTCAGATTTTGTTCAAACTTTCACCAATCTGCTTCTCTGAATTTTCTGCTTTCACACAAACCAAATTATCATAGAGGTTGGATTGCCCTTTAGTGCGGAAAATATAGAACATACTTTTTATACCGAGTTTTAACCCCCCACCCCCCCCCCCCCCCCCCACACCGTTCAAATAGGCCCAAATTTTTTTCCAAAGCTAAAATTTTAATTGTTTGTCTCATCGGCCGAAGGGTTTTCGTGCTATGGCACGCATTCCACAGGCATGTCGGCCAAAAGTGGACACTTTTTTCAACTTTGAAATGACAGTACATTATCTCTATAACTACTGGGTCAATTTTGTTGATATTAACTTAATTAGAAAAGTAATTACACAAGCTATGTAAATCTGCCATAATTTTCTGTGTCCGAACAACATAAAATTCAATGACCTCTTGATCTTTACTTTAACCTTGAATTTCACCTTCGTCACGTAGTCTAGCGATGAAATTTTGTGAATTTATGCATCAAAATATTTTCTACATGATATAAAAAAAATTGGGGGAGTAATATTTTTCATCTGCTTTCCAGCTTCTTTTAAAGTTGGCAAAAGCTGATTTTTCAACCATTTGACAAAGCATAGTACCCGAAATTTATTCAGAACAGTATATTACCCATTGTGCGTGACACATGCCATTCCACAACATCTTATTCATAATAATTAATGACCCTGTGAAGCAAAAGTATTTTTAGGATGACAGATGTGATACATTATGAGTGTTGCTATGCTCTGAATCAATAAATGATACTTTAAAAATTTCTAGACTTGATCAGTCAAGCAGTGAAAATCAGCTTTTCGGAAACTTCAAAAGAAGCTGGAAAACAGACAAAAAATATTATTCCTCCATTTTTTGGTATGATGTAGAAAAAATATTTACGTATAAATTCACCAAATTTCATCTCCAGATTACGTGATGAAGGATATAAAATTCAAGGAAATAAAGATCAAGATGTCATGAAACTTTATTTTTGGGGGACACGGAAATGATGGCAGATTTAAATAGCTTGTGAAATTATCTTTCGAAATAATGTCAATATCGACAAAATTGACCCTGGGTCACTTTTGTCGATATTGACATTATTTAGAAAGGCCAGTAGTTACAGAGATGTGATCGTTTCGAAATTGAAAAAAAGCACGAAAACAGTTCCGTCGATAGGGCTAAAACTTAAAATTTCAGCTCTGGAAGAGTCGAGTTACCCCATATACCAAATTTAGCCAGTTTGAAGGGGGTAAGGTTTAACCCATTGGGTGATCTGACACGGAATGACCCTAGTATGTGTCAGAAAAATAAAAACTTTTTTAAATACCTATTGTTTCAAGATGGAATATAGTAGACAGAGTCACTCTATTTTTCCCCACTCTACTCCCCCCCCCCCCTTTCTTTTTTGAAGGGGGCAACTCTTCACTGTTGACTGCACGTAGGTCGATTCAGGTGAGGATGTCAAACTCACTTGCGCTAACTCCAAGAAGTCGGTTTCTCAGTTGATTATAAGTCATGTCGTAGAAGCATATACATACGAGGAGGCTGCAGCCCCCCCCCCCCCCCCCCCCCCGAGGATTGTTAAAGTTCCGATATTCGGGCTACCACCACCTCATATTTGGGCAACGAGATAACCAAATATCCTTGTATTTGGGCGGCGAGGTGCCTGCACTGCAAAAAATGTCGACATTATTGCTTGCTCGCAAGAAAGAAATGTAACTGGATTGTTGACATTCGGGCAAAAGGCATCATCATCGATGAGCCCGTACGCCTATGCTTAGAAGTGATGTTGTAAGAACATAACCATTGATTCAAGTACAAATCACAAAGAACATGAAAAATATTCATAATTTATAACCTGAAATGTTTTCTTACGAATAAGTTTGAAAAACAAACACTCTTTATTGTTTGTTCTTGGGTACCTTGAAAAATATCTTTTCATTTGACCGCATAGGAGAAAATTCGAACAATAACTGATTACATAGCCATCAAATCCAAATCACAACAAGAATATTCATAATTTAAAGGCTGACAGGTTTTTAAATAAAAATTCGGGAAATTATTTTTATGTCGATTGATTCAGTTGTGCCCTTTGATTTGATCATCAATCGTGTGTGGTTTTTATAGTCACTTACAAAGCAGTCCGAAGAAATTAAGGAAGTTGTTTTCAAGATACATGAACTTATATAAATATTTGTAAAACGTGATTGTAGGAAGACGTTTCAGGCTTTAAAGTTTAAACTATGAATATTTTTGTATGATTTGTATTTGGATCTATGATTATGTCATCTTACGAGTTACAACGTCAAATATTCATGCCCACAAGCTTCTCATAACTTTTTTGGGGGTCATTCAACTAAAAGAATTTAGTGAATTCTATAAGGGGTAGGCTCGAACCCTTAACCCCTAGTTTGTATGGCCTTGCATGTAAGATGGTTCATACATGTAACTCCAGGAAAGACTTGACATTTTTGCAAGTGAGTTTGACACACAGATAGGGGTTCTGTGGTTTGATATCAGTGCTGTCAACAGTGAAGCGTTGCCCCCCCCCCCAAAAAAAAAAAATAAATAAAAAAAAAAAAAAAAAAAAAAAATGATGCCAACAGAAGCAGGAGGAAGGACTCTACAGTCTACTGCTATGTGTCAAATTATTTCATATTTACAGCTCCATCTTAAAATAACAGGCAATTTGAAAATGTGTTTGTTTTATTTTGACCCACACTAGGTTGAAATATAATTGGAGAGAGAAATTCTTAATTTGGAGGTGAATGAATTAAGAAAAAAATCATTTTTAAAAAGACAGATAAATACAGAAAGATGACGGGGGAAAAACAGAAAAATAAAAAGGATACGTTTTGAAAAAAGAAACAGACGAAGAAAAGTTTTTAAAAAGAAGACAAGGAAAAAGGGCGAGAGAACTGGAATTAAAGAGTATGCTGGTGCCATCGTTCATGCACCTTCTGATTATTTTGGCATTAATTTATGCAATATAATTATTTAAAGGATTATGTTTGTTAAATCAATTATCAATTACGTGATCAATTGATCTTTATTTTTTTACTTTCGTTTCCTTTTTGTTTGTACGTGTAATCAGAAATGGTATGATTTCATACAGGGGCGGCGCTACAGGGGGGGGCAGGGGGGGCGACCGCCCCCCCTATGATTTTTCAAGTAGTGAAAAAAGAAAAAAAAAAGAAGAAAAAAGAAGAAAAGGAGGAAGAAAAGGGAAGAAAAGGGAAGAAAGAAGAAAGAGGAGTATTAAAAAGAGGTCTTAAAAATATAAACTCTATATTACCCCTGTTATTTAATGGAGAAAAAATATGACGTCATCTTTAGGTCGTCTTGCCCCTCCTATCGAAATACCCTGGCGCCGCCCCTGAGTTTATATACTATGTAAAATACTTGATTTAATACAATTTATGATTATTTGTATTATTACGTTTTCCAGTACGCTGTTTAAGGAAGAAATTGGATTAAATGTCATTGTTATTGTGGTTACATGTCGTTTTTCCGAAGGTTCATAATTCCGAAGGTTCGTTTTTCCGAAGGTTCGTTACTCCGACGGCGGCGTAATTCCGAAGGTTCATAATTTCGAAAATGAAAAAGGATTCATAATTCTGAAAATAAAATAGGGTTCGTAATTCCGAAAATGAAATAGGGTTCGTAATTCCAAAAATGAAATAATAATGATAATAATAATAATAATTCATATGATTTATATTGCGCCCGATCCACTCTGTGGAGTGCTCTAGGCGCAGATATTATAGGATGAAGAAAGGAAGATAATTATTACAAATACAAGAAATGAAAGGAATGGAAAAACAATATTAACAAAGGGAAGCATTAAACAGGTAAGTTTTTAGATTGCTCTTAAATGAATCTGGGGAATCGCTATTTCTAATTACTATTGGTATGTTGTTCCACAGAGTAGGACCAGCATGGGCAAAACTAAAAAAAAAGAAAAAAAGAATAGGGTTCATATTTCCGAAAATGAAAAAGGGTTCATATCTCCGAAGGTTCGTAATTCCGAAAAGTTATGTAGGACTCTATTACATTTTCGGAATTACGAACCCTCGGAATTATGAACCCTTTTTCATTTTCGGAAGGCAAATTGTAGAAATAATAAACGAATGTAGAAAAAACAAAGAGAAAATAAATGAATAAGAAAAAATCTTACTCTGGGGTTACAGGCTCACAGCTATGAAAAAATATTTCAGGGGATGCTCTTCTTCTAGTAGAAATACAATGTATGTTTGATCACAGTGCATCTTGACCAATATAGATGTACAATAAATATTCTATAAGGGACATAACACCTGCTTTGTACATGCTACATGCTTGAATGGGCGTTTTAGACATGCAGGTTACTATGTTCAGTTATTACTTCCACTCTTTCCTAAGCTGGGTTACTAAACCAATATATAGCCTCATTTTGTGGACTTACTGCGGTAGCATAAACATTGGTTCAAGCAGCCACAGCTCTTCCAGCCATACTTTGCATTGGAGTGTGTGCATTTTACTTAGCTCACGTGTATTTAATTAGATGAATCTGGTTAGCCAATCAGAGACCTGGTATTTCGAGTCACCGATTTTCGCCGTAAAGTAGGCGTGTCCTCCTGTGTGTGAGTGAATAGGAGTACCACTGTGCAGTGTATTTCTGTCCTCGAGAATAATATTTGGCGGCGGTGAGAATTATTATCACCCAGCCATGGACAGGTCTTTATAAGATTCCGTTTTTATAATACTCTTTGTTTGTCGTTTTCCGTTGACTGATAGCTGTGAGCCGTATCTCACCCCTCAATGATACGGAGTCTTTTGAATTTTCATTTTCACATAACTATACTTGAATCCCTGACTATATGGTACAAATAAAGAAATCATTATATGATTAAGTCTAATGCCAAACTGACCACCATCTGTTTGCAGCTTCATGGTTTAGTCGAAGACGTGAATTTAGGGTATCACTGTGGCGTTGTCAGGAACGCTAAATACAGAACGCCTTACTCTTCCCTTTAAACCTGACGCTTAATTATTTATAATACAGTAAGCTATATACTTCACGAAATATATCAGAATGATGGTCGAGTAGCCCGATTATCACAAACTCACCTACCCATTCCATAGTGGAAATTTTAAATTGATCCTAGCCTTGGATATGTGAAGATAGTGAACAAAAAAACAAAAAAAAATCCGACATTTTTAAACGCAATGTAAGTTTTGTTTGGCATAGTTGTGTTCAATTCAAGCAAGATCTCTCCGCCAATATTTGATTGACTTGTTTTCATGGCAAACCCTCCCGGGTACACACACCATCTCGGCCGGATACATGTACACTGTATCGCCTGTGTTTATTTTTAATAAATAAGGGCGAGCTTTTTTCGCTCACGTAAGTGCAATCTTATCGTTCGAACCCCCGTTGCGGCTACCCCCAGGGTAACTTGATAATTTTCCTTGCTTTGTTGTTGGCTAGCTAATCCCTACGGAATATTGTGCAGCCTCGTCTGCCGCGGTGTGCAGTGTGTGGCTGGATTGCCAGCTTATATCAGCGTGAAATGCAATCGGTTTCTGTGCCCGCATTCCGCGGATAAGTGGTAGGTGAGGCTTTCAGCAATTTGTCAGCTGAACTTTAGTCAGGCGTGATCACAGTGTCACCCACAGGGCGTGTCTTGTGGCCATACGGGCGACTGATTGGTTATTGAATCTAGTACGTGAACATACATTAGCGGCACGTGAATTTCTCTCTTCTGACTGGTCACGTTCAATCGCCGTCGGTGATACAGCCAATCAATTACTTTCCTTTTATGGAATATATCACTTGTTTCTTTGTCGTCGCGTCCCGCGTGGAAACTAACCTATTATGTGGTATCTATATGCCGCACATGATATAGTTTATTCTATGCCAGATTTATATTTTTGGATATTGAAAAACATTAAGTTGCTGACAAGTGATGTAGTGTTGCAAATATTTAAAAAAAATAAGTTTTCGAACTAAACATGGATTACACCTACACTTGTGAGGGATAACAACGGTATCCATTTTTTTCTCAAACAACTGAATATATGATCCTCGTTGAACTGCAACTACAAGTGTATGCCAGCGTTGAATTGACTTGGACGAATATATACGCCGACACTATATACGCGGGCAAATTACTTCCCACCACACAAACAGTGCATGCATTGAGTATTAAAGCCTGTCATGCCCGCCCATTGGATATACACGTAGTGTGTGTGTGAGTGTGTGTATTTATGTGTGTATGTGTGTGGTACGTGTTTTACGTACACACATTGCATGCTTCGCTATTTGGAATTACTAAGTTTACACATGAACTGTGGTGAATTCATGGCGAGGATACCAAGGCGTTTCTTGAGGATTTAGAGTTATTGGAATATAACATCGTGGATTTTAGATTTATTCTGGATTATTTAAAGGAGTCTGGAGCCAATCGCCACCATGTATCCTCAAACGAGGCATGCAGTAAGTGAAGTATTTCATTAATGTTTTGATGTGCTAAGAAATCGCTCGAACTGTTGTGAGGAGGTGCTGTGTAGTGTTTGCGCATAACCACAGATCTGTATGTGACGTGAAGTGCCTAGCTAGGCTTTGGTTATGGTCCCATCCATAAGCATTGACTGATAGACCCATTTTCATTTGTTATGAACACTCTTTGTACTTTATTGTACTAGTTTACTTCTGCAAAGACTAGTCATATTCACATCTTACTCTTATCTTGTAATGCCTGTAGACTACATGTATGTGTTGAACGAATTATAGATCTAACTTGTTATCTGTGTCTGTTTTCTCTTCTCTCCTCCTGATGCTGTGCCTGTGTGCACCAGGATCAGGATCTGTAGCTGGTAGGCATGGTAGGATAACCTCGTACATAATTTTGCCATGGCATGTACCTTATATTCTAAAATTAAAACTAGGCCTATCATGACTAGACCTCTATGTTATTTTTTTGTGTTATTGAATGTATGTTAATTGTCACTCACTCACAGTCACACATTTCCGACTAACGTTACAGTGTATAGTCAAGGATTGTAATTCCGAACAGATTGTATTACCGTACGTGTAAAGTTAAGCGCCTAAAATGGGTTTTCATACGTGTGGGATTACGCGTATGAAAACCACACTATTGAAACAAAGGTTGTGTCTTTTTCCCATAGGTTTCACACGTTCGGAAATACAGTACCTTTTTCAAGGGACCAAAACGCCACGTCGTTGGGAAGGGGTTCACTCGGAAGGGAATATTGTATTAAATCTATGTTGTCTTTTTAAAATTCCAACAATTTCTTTTTCTGTAGGACTTTGAGCATTCTTTATGTAAGTTTGACAGATATTTGTTTGATATTTTATTTGCTATCGTTGATTTTTTGAAAAGTGTTCGGACACTGGATCAACCACCATACAGTCAACCCAAGTGATTAGACAGAAGCAGTTGTTAGTGTTACAGTGATTTTTAAAGGGCAATCCAACCTTGGTAATAAGATGATTTGTGTGAAAGCAGAAAAATAAGAAAAACAGGATGGTGAAAGTTTGAAAAAAATCGGACAAGGATTAAGAAAGTTATGGATGTTTGAAAAATGAGATCACTACTATGCGAATCTCAAATTGGCAATTTGGTGAGTCAATTGTGACATTTTTGTGGACAACTCTCCCATTTGTCGTACACAAAAATATCATTAATTTGCGGTTTTCTTCGAGGCGCTTTTACCCTCGGGGCTGTACTCAAAATATATTGGAGATAGCATACTGTCATAGGTCTTCATGAACGAAAAGATCTTACTGAGTAATGCATTTTGAAAAAAAAGTCACATTTTAGTCATTTTGTGTGTTAGAGCAAATGGGGGAGTTGTCCACAGCTACATCACAGTGACATTACCTATTTGGCCAATTTGAAATTCCCATAAGCATAGTGATTACAACATTCAAAAATTCATAACTTTCTTATTGCTTGTCCGATTTCGTTCAAACTTTCACCAATCTGCTTCTCTGATTTTTCCTTTCTTTCAAAGCAACTTGCTATTAAGGTTGGATTTCCCTTTAAAATAAAAATGGCATTTGTCTACCTTCCACATATTATCAGGGCAGACTTGCCATGGGGAATTTCCCTATGGCTATGGTCCACTCCATATTTTGGCTGGAGGATTTCTCAATTTTGTTCAGAGGTATTCAATGAAGAAAGAAAATCAGATTATCACCTAAGGCTCGTTCAAATATGTTGCTAAATGTAACCGCAGTGTTTAAAAAAAAAAAAAAAAAAAAAAAAAAAATATATATATATATATATATATATATATATATATATATAATAAAATGATGTAAGTGTAATATGCTTCACATTTCTGTAACTTATATCAGAGATACTGTAAGTTAATATACATAGGACCTTCGTTTTGTTATGCGCATTTGCCATTCATTTACAAGTTAAAAAAACAAAAACACTGCAGTTTACTACAGCATATGTGAACGAGCCTTTACCATCACATTGTCTGTGAAAGTCCCTCTTCTCTGGTGACCATCTTTTCCAGAAAATCAGGAAATTTGGCACTTTTGTAGCATCAAATTGTGCCCTCAGCAATTTTATTTTGCAAAGTAGACAGAAGGTTAGAGAGGTGAGAGGAAAACATACAGGAATTGTGTTCGCTTATCATTTTATGCAGTAGAAGAGAATAGAGGGCAGCACATTATAACGTCATATTGGTTTAGGAGTACAGGGTTAATAACCTTGTACGTTGGATGAGTGGTCTGAGGCCTGCTTGATCAAATTTTGATATATTTACATGTAAGACAATAAAAAAAAATCTTTGGCAAGGTATGCTTTTCTGATAATATCAGTTAGTACTGCAACCTGTGACATGTCTACCCACTCCTCTAATTACTGAAGGGGGAAGTCCACCCAGGTATTTACATGTAGTTGATTGGGATAAAAGCATAAAAATGAGAAAAACAGATTAATTAGTCAAAGTTTGAGCAAAATCAAATAAGTAAAAGGAGAAACCCACCCTGATATTAAAGAACAATCCAACCTTTGCAGTAAGTCGATAAAAATAAGAGAAACTGGATGGTGAAATTTTGCAAGAAATCTGACAAAAGATAAGAGAGTTATGAATGTTTAATTAATGAATAATTAATGACAAAGTTGAGCAAAAGCATTTCTTTTTTAAATGATAGGTGTGATACACAATAAATGTTGATAGGTTCTGAATCAATTACTGATACTCTCAAATCGCATAGTTTTTGTTTGTCAAAAATTTTAAATCAGCTTTTTGCAAATTTTAAGATAAGCTAAAAGGCAAATGAAAAATGTTATACCCCAGATTCCCTGGACCACAAAGTGAAATTCAAGGTGTACGCAAAAGTCAAAAGGTCATCGAACTGTATGTTTGGACATGAAAAATAGTGGCAAATTTTGATTGCTGGTGTAATTATCTTCTTATATATCTGCAAATTTGACCCAGCAGTTACAGAGATCTTAACATGTATAGTTTAAAATTGAATTTTAAAAATTTCAATTTTCGACCAACATGCCTTTCCTAGGGCATGTATAAGGATGAAACCCAAATGGGGCTTAAACTTAAAACTTCAGCTTTAAAAGCCTCAATTACCCATAACAAATTTGGGCCAACTTTAAAAAGGGGGGGGGGGGGGTATGATTTAGATTTTTTTTTTAATTGGGTGATTTGACATAGAATGACCATAAGGTTTAAACGTTACATCATTTTTTTCTGCCAATATAATCCAGCATGCATGTGATATGCATCAAAACATTTGAAGGGAAGGGGCTTGTACTGTACATGTAAGTACAATTCTTTTCAAATGATTGTATGATACAACATGATTGTTATTTTCCAAAAACAAGAGAATACATTACAATATTTACAATACTTACAGCAATTGGAAAACGTTATACATGTAGGTACTTCAGTGGTAAAGACCATGGTAAAAACAAGTAAAAGAATGGTAAAATGGAACCATAAAATAACACAAGTGCTAATGATTGGTCTCTTATTGTTTGTTAAGGACAGATAATGTCTTCCCCCCCTAATGTTCTGTTGTCTTGTGATCCCATAAGAATTTCAGAAGACAAGGAATTTTGCAGCCTAATCTGTGGTAAAGTTATACGTGTACAGTACATGTAGTTCTTTACTAATTCTCAATTAAACATTGTATGGCAACTATAGTTCACAGTGAAGCTCAATGTGGTAAATGCTTTAAAATCCATTTACAAATGGTTAAATAAGAAAAGATTTATTTTGTTTCTTTCACACTGTGCCCATTGTTATCTTGCACCTTGGTCATTTTGGATTGTATAATTTCACATGGCCAGTGGTGTACATGTAGGTTGTGAAGAGAAGTGCAAAAGATGTAATTTTTGATGCTCAGTTGCTTTGTTACCTAGTGTACATTGACCTTTCAGTAGTACATGTAATTAAACTGAAATCTATGGTTCAGTACAACAGAAATAGAAAAAATGTAATTCATAGATCCTTTAATCACCTAGCTCCCTTGATTAAGCTCTGTTCCTTATTTAATTTCACTCGAAAATGCAAGGTACATTACATGTATATGTAAAGGGTATCACTAATAATACTTGCAAGGAGTTTTATTTTTTAATATTTTTTAAAACAAAAGAACATTGCCATCTTCATTATCAAAAATTCAAATACCGGTAGTTCCCTGCCAGGAGAGGGAATAGCCCCTACCTCCACTTGGTTGCGTCGCTTACTGCGACATCGCATTTGAAAGTTACAACCCAGTTGACTGACAGCCTGTGAGACCTATATTCTTGGTTTTGCACCCACATAGTAGGTACCGGGTATGTATTACATGTAGGCAAGAGAGGGGGCTGTAAACCCTGAGAATTTTGCAGTTACCAATATTCGGCAACTGCATCTCATAATTGGGCAACAAAGTGTAGTCTATTTCTATTTTCTCATTTTTATGTCTTGTAGTATATTCTGAAGTCAAAATTACATACATTTTCACTAAACATGGTCTTAAGATTTTCTTTGTCTTTGTGCCATACACACATGGAGGAGGAGCTCTATCTTTGTGACCATGAGATTCAACTTGATATTGAATAAGAATTCATTCTAATATTTCTTTAATAATTGATCTTATAATATTTTTGACCTTCTGAAGAGTAAATGTGGCAAACATCGCATCAAAATTTTGTGTTCTCAAGAACAGACAGTCATGCCATTTTGACTGCAAAGACAAACATACATGTGTCTGCGACCTCATTCATTTTACCTTAAATTCAGGATATTTGATAGAAAAGATGACAATTTTTTAACTTAATTACATATATACATCAATATTTATTGATTTAGCAAAGATTCAACATTTTTGTTTGTTGCTTGTTTTGTTTTGTCTGAACTGTGCAGTGGAATGTGCACTTGCCTTTTGTAGGAAGTCACCCCAGGCAGGGTAGCTGTCTTTGTATGAGGTTATCACCGATGAGGTGTTGTGGTCCAGTGGATGAGTCACCGGACTGTGTACCACAGGTACAGGTTCAAATCCCTGCCACAACACTAACATCCTTTGGCAAGCCATTAATCTGCATTTGCCACACTCTACCCAGGGAGGTACATGTAAATGGGTACCTGGCAGGATTGAATTCCTTAAAATGCTAGAGCGCCATAATTGTGGAGCGCCAGGAGTATCAAGTCGCTATGCAAGAACCCACTATTATCATTATGATGTACATGTACATGTGTGTGAGTGGGCCAGATGAAGCAAATGTCAGATATTACAAGAAAGTTTGGCTCCAGTGTGGAATGTCTGTGTTGGTGAATATTTTCAATAACCTTTTTGACTTACATGTAGAACTAGAACCAGGGGCATAGCGGACAGTCCATGTTGTCCCAGTCTGAAAAAAAAGGACCTCACTATGGCCCTTACATTGTAGATCTATCTATCGACCATTGGTCTTACAAGGTGGATGAAATGCCAGAGAACCCATATTCAAGCCAACGCACATTACATTGTTTTGTTTTACATGTACATTTAGGCCCTCGGTGGGAAGGTGTGGGAGGGTGTTGTACTGTTATATCATCTTCTGTTTTCTTGTGGCCTTTGCCCTCTCCATTTGTTTCTCTTACATTCTCTAATTTCTCTGTTTTTGTTTTTATTTTTGCATATATTATTTTTTTGCCAGGATACAGTGAAGGCAGGGGCCCTGTAACTATGCCACTGACTGTGATCACAAAAAAAAGTTTTCATGTGCTGAATGCAGATGTCATGTTGAACATTACTTACGTACTGTATCATTAGAAACTTTCCTTTTTATTTTAAAACAAGTACAAATTGCCAACAATGTAGTTGCTAATGAGAAAGTCTCTGAAAATACTGAATCTGAAGCTCAACTCTGCAACCAAACACACAAAGTGGGCTTTTGAGTGCAAAAGTCAATGGCTTTTCAATTGTGCATGAAAACCACTATTTTCCCTCATCCAAGAGGGGCCATTTAGCTGAACGTAAAAGTATATGCAGGCTTATATACTTAGATATGTGCAATATCTTGAATGATTTAAGATGTTTATACTGAAGTTTCATTTTCATGTTTTTTATTCAGACACCCCATCAACCTGGGCAACCATTCAAATTCACAATTCCAGAGTCATGTGATCGAATCAAGGAAGAGTTTAGCTTCTTACAAGCACAGTATCATACGTAAGTATTGGAGCCCATTAATAACTGTAATTTGAGGTAAACCTTTTTCAGTGGCAACTTTTTTAGTGTAATACATGATATCAGACCTATTTTTTCCTAATTTTTCTATTATTCTATTTCTAATATTGAATTTTTGACTAGCAGTAAAAAAGAAATTTGATATTTTTTACCTTTTTGCTAGCCAGATATTCTAGGGACTCATAAAGCACCATAAAATATGAAAGAGTTACATGTATATACACATGTATGAATAAGCCCAATAATTTGTCTACACTTCAAAGTTCAAACAAAAAAGATCGGCTCTGTCTGAAAAAATAAACAGCAATAGTTTTAAAGGGAATTCCAGAAAGCACAAATTTCACTGGTGGGCGACGTGTAATAATACCTATGATGATAATGTGCATGTACATGTACCTCACAATCACCTCAGACATGTATGGTAATATGATAAATGGTAGCCCTTCATGTTACTTTGTGTTTTAGTGCAGTACAGAAGGAATGTATAAAGGTATAAATTTCAAACCTGGTACACATGTATTAGTGATAATTAGTCCCATGTCTTAGTATTTGCATCATCTTTCAGTAAATGAATGGTGGAGACTGTGAACGGTTTTTGACTTTGTTTGGTTATTAGTGAATTAACCATTTCAATTATGGCACATAACCTTGTCTGTTTGAGGATTTTTTAGTTAACATATAATACAGAAAAATTCAACTGAGACTGTCTCCCTTTTTCCAATGTAGCTTTATGATGCAAATAATCTGTCATGTCAGCTGAGTAACATGTACTTGTATGTACATGAGGTACATGTAAGTGGACGTGGAAACACAACACCCATGTGCATCCCCCAAAAACTTAGCAGTCAGAAAAAGTCTCCAAAAAAATATTTCAAAATATTTTTAGGAAATTCTCATACCCTTGGATAGCTTAGGGTCTCCTCTATCAAATGACACACACATACAAAAAAAATGGCAATATTTTAAGCTCAAGTGAGCAAACGCGACTTTTACAAAAGGTTTGAAAATCCAGACTTGACTAGAATTGGTATTTGTTCTGGCTGGTAATAACAAATTTGAGAACTGTTAAAAGTTGACGCTTGGAAAAAGCCTCCCAAAATGTACATTTCAAAATATTTTCATAAATTTTTCATACCTATGGATAGCTTATGGTCTCTCCTATCAAATGACCCCAAAACATCCAACAATATTTTACGCTTGAGTGAGCAAAACCCATTGTGGTGACATGGTGCAAAATTTGACAAAAATTTGTATTGTATTTATATTTGTATTTATGGATATGAAAAAATAGGCTTTGTTTTCTGTATTTCCTTACATATACCATCAAAACTTTATGGTTGATGGAGAAAGCCAGCTTGAATTAAAAACTTGCCAAAACTAATACTTAGTATTTCATACACTGAATAAAGTACATGTAGTTGATTACTCACTGAAGCAAAAAAATGTTGATGAGATGTAAGTACATATGTGCATATAACAAAAGCTGTTCTTTCATCAGATGTCTATTATTGATCAAAATATGAAAATGTCTAAGCCTTTTCATAATTCTCAACTTTGCTGATACCAGTCAGAACAAATACCAATTCTTGTCAAGTCTGGATTTAACACCTTTTCACAAAAGTAGCCTTTGCTGACTCAAGTGTAAATTATTGCCAGATCTTTAGGTGTCATTTGACAGAAGAGTCCCTAAGCTATCCACAGATATGAAATTTTGCTCCAAATATTTTGAAATACTTATTTGGGGAGACTTTTTCTGACCGTTTTAATTTTTTTCTGGGATGCACTATAGATTGAAGGTAGCCCAAGTGAGTAACCTTGGCTGTCAGCAAAAGCAGCTGATCCCTGCTACATGTAGCTAGTCAGTCACTTTAAGTAGCTGGCCTCACAAAAGCTGATCTGTGCAAGCAAGTGGGAGAAATAGTATACAAATATACCAAGCTGTGAGAAAGTATAGTGGAAATTATTTATCTAAGGAGGGACTGGCATGGTACTATTATTTAATAGTAACTTTTGCCAGTCTCTCCGAAGATATATAATTTCCACTATACTTTCGAACTAAATGCTTGGTATATTTGTTTTATATCTCTTCTTTACAACTAATAAAAAAAAAAATAATAAAAAAATATTGATTTGAAAGTTCCTCAAAAGTGACGTTGAGTCACTCTGCAGAATTCACGAAAAACAACCAAACCAAACTTGAACACTTTCTTCGTATTTGAACTGTCAGTGGAAGCATTAAAATCGTCGATATCTGCCCCTTGTAAGAGGTTAAAGCGAACTTCCTCGGAGGCCGCCATGTTTGTTTACATATCCGATCCGAACCGATTAGCTACCAGCTGATCTGGATAGAGCGCTATATGCATGTAGCGCGGGCGGGGCTAAAGTACCAGTGACTTGCGCCGATACTGCAGGCGGCAGGTTATGAGCAGTCCGTATAAGGACTCGCTTAGCGGGTCATCTGCGCGTTCGAATTTGACACAGATTTTGTCAATGAACAGTGAGCATGCGCAGTAGTGCCTTGGAAGAAAATATTAAATAGAGCATGCGCAGTTCTGCCCAGGAAAAAATAGTTAAAGCTATTCGGAGCTCTGGCAGTGATTTGTTTTTCCTAGTGAAGTTATATTTTATCACGTGAGCACCAATTGACCAATCGTGTATTTAGAATACTCATGAATATTCATTGAAGGGATATAATAAAAATTATCGTACTCTGATGTCACATCTGTGAAAAATTAGTAATAGGGTTGCTCTTCTCATTGAAATATGTTTCATCACATACTTCCGACCAATCATGTACAAAAAAAATTGCATGAGGATAATAGACATACATGTACAGACATGTAGCATTATTACAATTGGGAAATAGCTACTACATGTCATGTATAATATATCTTTGAATGTAATATTTTTTAAAAAGCTTTCCAAAATTTTATTTCATTCTTCAGGTTGAAAATGGACTGTGAAAAATTAGCTCAGGAGAAAACAGAAATGCAAAGACATTATGTAATGGTAAGTCTACTTATACATTTATATTGATTTAATTGGCTCTTATGAAGTTTGTTTGGTGTATTCGTTGAGGATTGAGTATAATTATCATGAAACAGTAAATATGACTTAGGAAAATCTTTCAATTAAACTTGTATTCAAAAATTTACTCTGTTGTTTTTTCAGTATTTTATGCTTTCTACCCTGATAATGTTTTTAAGTATTACAGAGCATATTGTATGATTTATGTTTTAAATTTTGATCCTGATTGAATTAAATTCAAGGGCAATTCCATGAAGAAGTGGACACGATATGAAAATATGAAATACGCTTAAAGAAATGTATGCTGGGGGTCGTTTCATCAAACCGTCATAACGACAAGATCAGCGACATCTCGACACTGTCGCTCAACTTATCCGCTAAGTGTTTCACAAAGCCGTCATTGCCAAGACCAGCGACAACATCGCTGACAAGTGACTTGTCGGTACTCCAGACCTGTCATATCTTTTTAGAATGCCATCACAAGCCAGCTTTTAGTTAGTCTATGGGCTGCGAAAAAATCAGAAATTTAAATTAAGAGAAAATTTATTTCCTGATCTCCAAGCACTATCCTTTACCATTCCTTTATCAAATAGTGTTACTAATGTTCGTATTATAATATTTTACAGACAAAGAATATGTTATGACTTCTTGACCCCCCAACAAGTAACTGAGATTAAAATTAAAAATACCCACATCGGTCTACCATAGAAAAAGCGTCGAAAACGGAACAGTCTGTATATACAGACCAATTTAAACGACGACAATTTATTATGTATGTTTTTTCCCTATATCTATCCCTTTTCACGCAGAGCTTTGATATGAATAATAGTAAATGTATTTTTTATAAATGAATATCAAGAATTGGGCTATAAAATATCTTAATTTAATCATTTCTCGCAAGTGTACACGAATTGGGCCTTCTTTCCATAATAATAGTCAA
>CM046839.1:23287052-23376366 GCA_025618425.1 Heliocidaris tuberculata
CCTCTTAATGCCATCTTGCTTTCCAACTAGTAGAACCTGCTAATTCTTGCTTAAATGTTTTGAGAGGGAAATCATCATGATTTTCAGGCATAAATTGCACTTATAAAGTATAAAGGTTACCGGTATGGTAAATTTTAAGATACCTATCAGAATAGGAAATATATTGTTTTTCATGCACAATCGAGGCACATTGGCTATTGTTGCGAAACCATAGACTTCTGTGTGTTAGAAGCGGCAGGGTTGAGACACTACCAGCATGATTGATAAGATTTACATTTTAGATTGATATTTTCTGTCTACATGCATAATTGCACAAATTTTCAATAGATTTATTTCATAATATACATTTGAGTACCTTTTACTGCTTGATTATTCAAATCACATACGGTAAAATTAATCGTAGTTTGGGACCTAATCGAACATAGATACATATTGCGGTAGATTGTGGTAACGACCGCAATGTTAGAGGGGCCGCCACGGTTCTGATGATCTACCAATATGACTGGTACATGTAAGAAACAGTAATGCTTGAAATTCTATATAATTTCAGTAATGCTGCATGTGATGAATAGTTTTGGACTAAAAAATATTAGAGAGAAATGTGTCTCCACTGCATTCGGACACAGCTTACTATTAGTAAGTAGAGATGAATAGTTGTTTGGGTCCCAGAATATACATTGGAGAAAAAACTATCAACAATCATGAAGGAGATATTTATAAGTTTTGATAAAATGTGTTGAGTGGATGATATTTATTCCATTTTTTATGATTCTTACATGTAGGTTATGTATCAGTAATGTAAAGATATGATGAGAATAATACCCGAAGTCCCGAATGGCCAGATTCAGTACATTTTCAGATGGATAATAATGATAATAATAATTAAACATTCTTGTATAGCGCATAACACATAGGCAAATTTGCATGTCTCTGTGCACTTTAAGATAGAAAACAAGAAGTTTATACAAGAAAAAAGAAAAAATGCACTGGGTACAATGTTCTGACTATTCATAAGTGTTGAAAAAATATGTTTTCAAGGTACTAATGAAGGTGTCATAGGTTCCATAGTTTTGAGTTGTTCTGGCAATTTGTTCCACAAAAAAGTGGCTGTGGTATGAGAAAGACCGTTCCCCGTATGACTTTGTCATGGTTTGTGGAACACACAGCAGAGACTTGGCACTGGAACGTAGCATTCTTTCTGGTTTATATGGAGTTAACAATAATAGGAATAATCGTTCAGTGGTTGATTTGTCTAAAAAACTTTGAATTTTACCAATTTTATATAAACCCAAATGATGCTGATCGACATTTATGTGAGACAAAATTTCAAATGTAAACTTATCGTCAAAAATAACACCTAGATTTCCGCATGTTTTAGTTGCATGAACAGGAGTGCCATTTATGTTCAATGTTAATATTGGGTTGCTTGATCTATGGCGCGAATATAAATATTTAAAAAGTTGCAGAAAGTAATGACAATGTATGATATAGATTTTAATTTCAAATACACCACGTACAAGCGTTATTCACATCCTTATTGCTGCAAACAAGCTGTTTATCTCGTCTATATTTTACCTGTCTCTCTCCCCTTTCTCTCCAACACCCCCCTTTTATATCTCTATATATCTTTCCTTCCTTATTACTCTTCCATATATCTCTCCCTGTCCTCCTCCTTCAACAACCTTTCTCCCATTGTGTCTCTCTGTCCATCAGCTCTGCCTGTATATCACTCTTTGGCCCGTATTCTTGAAGGCGCCTAACTTACGCCACCGCTTAAGTGTGTAAATTTAGGCACCGAATTATGGAGAGCCAGATGTCACCCTCTTTTAATCTTTAATCACAACATTCTGGGACTAAATGCAAATACAAAAACCGACACGATAGAATTGATTTCTGATGCTCATTTCATGCCAGAAAATAATTTAGTTTCTTTATTTTGTTACATAAATGTAGTAATTTATAAGGGACCCAAGGGTTGACGAATGGCCTTCCATAAATCAGTAGTCAAAGTTAAGCCAGGCTTAGCTTAGGCCACTTTCGATCTATCTATACTCCTATACATGTACATGAACTCCCTCCTCCATTTCACCCGATATTCTACTTGTCCATCTTCTTTTCCCCCCTCTCTCCCTCTCTTTATTTCTGCCCCTCTATTCGTCCTCTTGCCTGTCTATTTTTGCTCTCTCCTTCCCCTTTGCGAAGCGCGAAAGCTTTAACGTTATAGCAAATTTTGAGAGAAAGATAACGGCTCGTAGCACCTTTTCAGGCTTGTTTTCTCTCACTTCACCCCGCTTTTCTTGCACTCGCTTTTTTGTTGTTGTTGTGTGTGGGGGGGGGGGCGACTGCCCCCCTGGCTATGCGCCTGCCTCACCTCTCCTCCCTACCCCCACCCTCTCTCTCCCTACCCCCACCCTCTCACTGTCTTCTGCTCACAACCATCCACCATCTCTCCCTTCGAATCCTCTAGCTCTTTGACCCCCTTCCTCTCCCTCCTCCCCCTTTCCTCTGTCCTTCTATGTCTCCAGCTCTATTGTCTTCTCTCCCTCTTCTCTTAGCCTCAGTTTGCCTTCCTCCATGTCTCTCACTTCTTCCTCTGATTTCCTCCCTGTCTCTCTCCGTCTATCTTCTTCCCCATCCTTTTATAACTCCTCTCACCCTCTCTCCCTCTCTCCCCCTCCCAACCCTTCCCCTGTCTCATCTCTGTTTTTCTGCCTGCCTGTCTGTCTGTGTATCTCTGTGGGTGTTTGTCTATCTGCCTGTCTCTCTATCCATTCCCTCCTCTCATTTCCTCCCTCCTGTCTCTCCGCCTCTTGCTCACTCTATTCTCCCCGACCTCTCTAGATTTCTTACTCCCTGTCAGTCTTTTCTCCATCCTCTCCCTCTTCATGATCAACCCCTGTCTCCTTAAATCACTAGAGCCTTCAATCCCCCTTGGCTCTCTCTCTCTCTCTCTCTCTCTCTCTCTCTCTATTTCTCTCTCTCTCTCTCTTATCACTGTCTCTCTTCATCTGTGCATCTTCCCCCTCTCTCAGTGTTTTTGAAAGTGGGGGGAGGAGGCTCATTTGATTTCACGTCTTCGGCATACAGTACAGTGCTGAAGACGCCCGATCTGAATAGGTGTGGCAATCAATGATCAAATCAATCAATGTGCGCCTTGAACTTAATGTCATTGTGCCGTACGAGTTACAAATTGTACCTGCTCAGTCATGTGCAATCCTTCGATCATGAATATGGTGTCATATGAAAGAAAAGTTTGAGCTTTGATGTGCAATTTTTCTTAAAAAGTGATTCTGCATATTTCTTGTGTTTTCAAATTAGTAATGTACCAAACGTAGCAGCCATCCACTTATTTTGGACAATTGGGTTTTGACAGTGCCACTTCATACTCTCTGAAATCAATCATGCATGATTCATCGATCATGTCCTGGGTGTCTTATGAAAGAAGAAAAGATGAGCTTTCCAATTATGTGTACATTAATGAAAAAATCAAGATGAATTATTAAGTAATTTACCCACAAACTTTGGTTTCCTTTTAACTGGACACTCTTATATTGTATTTAAGCACATGTTATTTTTTTTCAGTACATACATGTAGGTTTGTATTGCCACCATTATATTTCAACTCAGTTTATATAAATATATGATACAAATGTTTTGACAATCGCTTTATTTGAGTAGAATTCAAATTTTTTACATAGATTATTTGCTAATGTCCTCACTTTATGCCAGTGGCATTTGAGTACCGTAATGCATATTTCTTGAGTTGATAGACATTGTTTCTTTTTCATTCACAGTATTTGGAACTATATTCATCCTTCGCCAGTTGACTGGTAACTTTAAGGAGTCAGTTTTACCTTATATCACTGAGAAGCTTAAGGTCTATCGGCTGACATACGTGACTGCCAGTAAAGTCCATACAGATGAGGAAACAAGAAAACAAAAAGACATGTCAGAAGGAACAAAGAGACAAGACGACGTGCTTGAGGAAACAAAGAGACAAAAAGACATTTCAGAAGGAACAAAAAGACAAGAAGATATGTCAGAAGAAACAAAGAGACAAGAAGACATGTCAGAAGGAACAAAGAGACAAGATATGTCAGAAGGAACAAAGAGACAAAGAAGACATGTCAGAAGGAGCAAAGAGACAAGACATGTCAGAAGAACAAAGAGACAAAAGACATGTTAGGAGGAACAAAGAGACAAGAAAACATGTCAGAAGAAGCAAAGAGACAAGAAGATATGTCAGACGGAACAAAGATACAAGAAGACATGTCAGACGGAACAAAGATACAAGAAGACATGTCAGAAGGAACAAAGAGACAAGATATGTCAGACGGAGCAAAGATACAAGAAGACATGTCAGAGGGAACAAAGAGACAAGAAGACATGTCAGAAGGAACAAAAGAGACAAGAGGATATGTCAGAAAGAACAGAGCGACTACAAGACATGTCAGAGGGAACAGTGAGACAAGAAGACATGTCAGAAAATGCATCTGGTAAGTTAAAATTAAATGATGTGCATTCTTTGAAGAAAAAAGGGGATGAGAAGAAACTAAATGTAAGGAAAAAAGAAGAGAGGCATGATGGCTTAGTAGTAGTTTTCAGTCAATATGCTATTTTCTTTGCCTTCTTATTATCTGACCTACAAATTGAAGTTGTCTTTGGAAGAGATATATCGACACTTGCCTTGTCAAACACTTCCTCATTTGATATTCTGTCAGTCCACAATGTCCTAAGTATTCTTCTCAACAATCGCATTTCTGCAGATTTAACTCCGCGATCTATGGATTTGTTCAATGTCCAGTTCTTAGCCATATGTAAGGAAAGACCAAACAGAGCAAATATCAGGGAAGCAAAACTGAAAGTCTGAAAAAAACATTGGACAAAGAATAAGAAAGTTGTGGATGTTTGAAAGCCGAGATGAATAATGATATGGGGAATCTCTTATTGGCAATGTGGTGACTATGTGTGATGTCATATATGGAGAACTCTCCCTTGTGGTTGTGTACAATTTTTTTTCTCTAAAATACTCCCTTTGTGTATTTGAATGATGGAACAGACTTTTTGTCCATGATACACTATGGGAAACATAGTGTTACTTGTCCTCCCATGAAGAAATGTCTGTTTCACCATAAGAGTTGAGGAAAGGATAGCTTGAATAATTGTGTAGAAAAACAAATGGGAAAGCTCTCCATGTATGACATCACACATGATGACCACTTTGCCAATACGAAGGTCTCGATATCATTAGTGATTTCAGCTTTCAAAATTTCATAACTTCCTTTATTCTTTGTCTGCTTTATCTCAAAATTTCACTAATATGTTTCTCTGATTTTCCTGCTTTCATCCAAGCCAATTTTGTATGAAAGGGTCAATTCCCCTTTGAAGTTCAGTAGAATACAAACCAGTGCCTTCAATGGTAGAAGCATGAAGAAAACCTAATGTTTTCTTTCATAATAAAAAATTATACATCGTATGTTATACAAACAAGGAAATTGTCTTTAATGTTTTTCTTATTTGATGATACAAAGGTAAATCTGTATGTTCCAGTGAAGAAAAGTTCATCATCACCCAGGCTGAGCTGGAGTCTGAGATGCGCTCCTATGAGGTTGGTTCTCATTTATGTGTAACATAAAGGGCATTAGTGACAATCATTCAGTGATAGGAAAATCAAAAACTTCCATTTTAATTGTGACATGATAATCATTGTGCATTAATGATGCAATAAGTATTCATGTTGTAAACAACACACTAGCCATAGATTGAAAGGGGGCCAATACCCCAATGTACACATGTACGTGTATTTTGTTCTATATGATTGCGGTTGTTCAAAATATTATCTTCAAATATTGCTTCTGTAAAGAGATATTGCTAGAGTCTTCGGCGCAAACACTTCTGCTATTTCTCTTCATATTTCGAATATGAGTGCATTTGAAGAGCATTCCTTTTCAGGGGACATTTCTGCTATGATTTTGTGTGGCAAAAAAAATTTGTTTGGTGTAGAAAATGTATTATAAACAGTGAAAAAGAAAATAGCAATGAATTAAGACACACCACATGAAGAAACTTGGTACACTTATAGTACTTCATGTTAAAAGCTTTAAATATACTTAAAACTTCATAATAATGTGCAAATCATTTTCATGGTTATCATTATGATCATTATCTTGTTACAATTTAGCAGATTATACAGACCATGTCATACTTCTCTCGAGTATAACTTGTTTTTGGTTGTGATTGTTTATGTTCAGATCCTTGAATACATTTTGATAAAGTTATTTGACAGAAACATGAATTTATTTGGTTGAGCATTGTCTTTACTTTGACTTTTCCTGTGTCTACTTCATTTTACTTCAGTTGATTTCTGTAAAGAAATAACTTTTAAACCCTGTTAAACGTTGTTTTTTTTTAGTTTAGTCCCACATGTTCATTGCAAGAAGAATTTGTGATTTTGACGAAATTGATTACAGTGAAAATAAATTCAGATTTCATTATGAACTCATGATCATCCATGGATTTAGAATTATAAAAATTCAAAGGATTACCATGTGCAGGGCTCCACAGTCCACACCAACTTTCTACAGGTTTTTTAGGGTCTGTGTGCTTGGAGCAACTGTGTAGATTTCAAAATTTTGGTCGTATGGAGGCCCATGTGCACTGGGCCTCTATTAGTGTCAAGCCCTGTCATGTAAAACACATTTCTTTTTATGATGTATCTGCTTCTCCATGACATTTCCCATGATGCAATTTGTATTAATAATGGTATAGCCTTTTAATTCCCTTCTTCCTAATGTCAGTGGATGTTGATCATACATGTAGTAGTCAGTGTTAGCTTTCAATTCCAATGCAGATAATTATCTTCTACCTTTGTCCACACTTAGGATACTTTTGACGATTACTTGGAGATGGTGATTCAGTTTGGTTATGTCATCCTCTTTTCATCTGCCTTTCCGTTAGCTGGGTTATTTGCCATCATAAATAACATTGTTGAGATTCGCAGCGATGCATTCAAGCTCTGCTCTATTACGCACAGGCCATTTGGACAGAGGGTAGAGAACATAGGATCATGGCAGGTCAGTAAAACAATGTCTTTGGCCCATATTCTTGAAAACAAAGCTGTTAATACTTGCCTTACATTCAACCATATACAGTGTTTAGGGTATTCAGAATCTTTCTGTGGGATATCCTGTGTGTCTTACTTTGCCCCTTTTGTCTTGCCTATGCTCACTACAGCCTAACATCCCATAGCAGTACAGTGTCTCCTTTTAGTGTCCTTTATTTATTATCTTTTGATCCAGAATGCTAGGAATCACACATTATACATGAGCAGACAGAGCAAAAATCACCCCAAAATTGAGTCTATTAATGCAGTACATTGTGCCATTCACAAATAAGAGTGATTTAATTGTTACAATCATTAAGTCTCTAAATTGGCAATGCAGTGTTAAATATATAATCACTTTTTTCGTGTACAAATGGGCCATTTTTAGGTTTAATTTTACAATTTTTTTCATATTGGTTCATTAAATTTCATTTTTCTTTTTTTTCAAAATATGTAGGAGTGGAAAATAAGAATAATTGTTTCCAATTTGAGGAGTGAAAGCTGATTAATCGAGACCTTAAGAAAACTCTGGACTGCTATGGGACATGTGTTTTTGGTGTGTAAAGCATAGTAATTGATTCTACTCCTCGTTTCACAGTGTATTTGACATATGGCAGATGCATGACTGATGATATCCTATCCTCACATGGTGCGATTTGGGTGTTATATCCTTGATAAGCTACAACATAGCTTGGATTTAAAGTTGAATTCCTTACCTTCTCTTTACATATTTATTGTTGTTGTTGTTGTTGAAAGAAATTTACATTAAAGCTGCACAAACAAGTATGAAAACCTACATGTACATTATGCTAAGATAGGCCATGAAAGCTTTTGTAAACCTCTGCTATATTCTAATCAAATACATTGTGCCTTGCATAAGAGAATCTACTCCCATGCCTTGGTAACATACAGATTTTTATGCCTCTGCCCACTGATCTTAACCATATGAGGTATGAACTTCAAACTTAGTGGAAGTATGTATCACCATAGAAAGACAATCTGATTAGATTTTTGGGTAGGTGAGTCAAAGGTCAAAGGTCATAGATGTCAATTCTGAAATTTCAGGTTTTAGCCTCGTTTCCGTGATATTTCAAGAACCATTTTGAGTTATGAACTTCAAACTTTGTGCTAGTATATATCACCATAGAAAGACGATCTGATTAAATTTTGGGGTATGTAAGTCAAAGGTCAAAGGTCATAGAGGTCAATTCTGAAATTTCAGGTTTTACCCTCGTTATCAAGATATCTCAAGAACCATTTGAGCTGTGAGCTTCAAATTTGGTATTAGTATGTATCACCATAGTGAGACAGACTGATTAGATTTTGGGGTAAGTAGATCAAAGGTCGAAGGTCGTAGAGGTCATTTACCATGAAATTTCAGGTTTTTAGCCTTGTTATCGCAATATCTATCGAAGGATTTGAGCCATTAACTTAAAACTTGGTACTAGTATGCATCACCATAGTTCTTCTTCAGGTAATCTTCAAAGGGCTATGCAGCCTATCATGAAGATCTGTACGAAGACATACATGTACCTGATGTGTATTGTAGGCACACTAGAGACCGGGTTTTACACCCTACTCTTTGCGAGAAGTGTAGCGTATTAACGTGTGTGACTCTCCTACACATGGGTCAAAGGTCAAAGGTCATAGAGGTCAATATGCATGATTAAGGATTTGTTGGATTGATTTTGTTATCACCATGTCTCAACTAGTTTGTATGCATGACTACGAGGAGACAAAGTGATCAGACTTTTGGGTTGTATGGTCAAAGGTCAAAGAGGTAGTGTAATTATAGGTTTTCTTTATTCTGGTTATCACAATATTTCAAAAACAGTTTTGAATGTTGCTGTCATATTATTTCTCCTCTAAGTAATAAATTACTCAAAGTGATCATTGATTAATATGGCAGTCTGATAGTACTTAATGATTGCTTCAAACAACACTTTCATCATTTGTGTGATTAATAGGCTTGAAAACGTCAAAATGTCAATTCCTATGCCTCTGCCGACCGAATGTGGTGCCGGAGGTATTATATCTTCAGGTTGTCCGTCCATCCGTCCCGCTCTCTTGTTAGCACAATATCTCAAGAACCAATTGAGATATGAACTTCAAACTTGGTGATACTATGTATTACCATAGGAAGATGATCTTAATAAATTTTGGGTAACTGTCAAAGGTCATAGAGGTCAATTTCCATGAAATTTCAGGTTTTTAGCCTTGGTATCACAGTATCTCAAGAACCATTTGAGCTATGAACTTCAAACTTGGTACTAGTATACATCACCATAGTGAGACAAATTGATTGGATTTTGGGGTAAGTACATCAAAGGTCATAGAGGTCATTTTTCATGAAATTTCAGGTTTTTAGCCTCGTTTTCGAAATGTAACTTTAGCAATTTGACCCATCAACTTCAAACTTAGTACTAGTATGCATCACCTAGTGCGATGAACTGATTAGATTTTGGGTTTAGTAGGTCAAAGGTCATAGAGGTCAATATACATGAAATTAAAGATTTGTTAGTTTTGTTATCACCATATCTCAACTATTTTGTATGCATGACTATGGGGATTGTTAGGTCAATTGTCAAATGTCATAAAAAGGTCAGTTATCATGTAATTATAGGTTTTTTTATTCTCGTTATCACAATATTTCAAGAACAGTTTGAGCCGTGGACTTAAGTGAATTAAGGCGGATTCATATAGGAGACGCAGTCGCATTCATCTTACATGTATTTTATAATATGAATGTATATATTGCAGCTGCAGAAACTATTTTATTATGTGTGTTCATTCAATAGCAAGCGCTAGAAGTAATGGCTGTGATAGGAGTGATTGTAAACTGTGCCTTGATGGGTATCGTAGGTCAAGTGGGACGAGCCTTCCCAAGCCTCACACCAACTGGTGTCATACTCTGCGTTGTTGTCTTAGAGGTAAGTTGCATATATTATATTTAACATCACTTAAAATTGAATGATATTTTCATCAGCATGGGAATACTAGAAAACAATAATTACTCTTACTTTTTAAATGGAAGATGGAGGTATGAAACTGAACACTTTCAGTTGATAAGAACTAAAAAACTAGAGGTCATACAATGTACTTGTACTTTCAAAGTGTACATGTTGGCGGGAGCACTGTGATGTAGTGATGAAAGCTTTTGACTTTCATACGAGAGGTCCTGGGTTTGATTCTTGCTTGGTGCTTACATCCTTGGACAAGGTGTTTTGCTCACATTTGTCCCTCTCCACCCAGGTGTATTAAATGGGTACCTGGCAATGCTGGGGTAATAATAATTACAGGGCCCTTGGGAAGAACCGTATTAATGCTGATGAGGCTACCCTGGGTAAATAAGATTGTTATTACAGTGGATTGTGTAATGAAGATAACTATACTGTATTATAATGCTATATTATGACGTACACAAACGTGTGGCATCAGAAAATAAATTGGTCCAAAGTTGTTAACTATGTCTCGTAATACTTGAATTATTAGAGCATATTCTTCCGTATATGAATTAAAAAAGAATGACAGAGCTCACAAATTATTTTTCACCTTTACAAGAACTTAACCTTTTCTTTAATAGTGATATTTTATTTTGTGATTTGCTCAGATTGCACATGCCCGCTTTCTGTCAAATTGCATCACAAAGCTAGTTACCTCCCCTTTTATCACTGAAATTGACATTCAGTTGTCAAATTGAAGAAACAGAATTGATGTGTTGAAGATAAGATTCATTTCATCATATATAAACTTAATCATGATTAAACACTTCTCTGCTTGATTCAACAGCATGTGATTCTAGCTGTGAAGCAAGGTATTTCAATGGCCATACCTGATATACCACACTGGGTTTCTATAGAGATGGCTAAGCTGGAGTACAGAAGACGTGAAGCTCTGAAGGTATGTTCTTCTTCGCGCAGTATTGCTATTTTTAAGTGAATTATTAGAAATTACATATTGGATAAGTGCCATTTACTATGCACTTGATCTTTTCTTGAACTTTGAGTAGAAGGATATACTGAAAAGACGGTTCGGAAATCGCTGATCCAGCAATGAAATATGAGATAATCTTTGCATTGAACAAGCATTATTGTGTAGACTGGAACATCACTTATTCCCTGCGAATACAACTACCAACATTTAGGAATGCCTGGAAAAACAAACAATACAAATGTATGATCTAGTTCAGTTGTCGATAAGATTATGGGAATTTACAAGGTAACTGACATTCTGCCCTCTTATTTTTAAAGAGGGTTTCACCTATGTCAAGTTTCTGCTAGCAGAGATTTTCTGTACATGTAGTTTGTAATCCAAAATGTATGCATGCAATTTCTCCAACATTATGTATAAACGCCAGCCTAGGAAATAATTTTTTTTTTTAGGGGCTACTTTTGAATTTTATGGGGCTATTTCTTATATTAATGGGGCTACCATTTTAATGGAAAGTGCAGATTGGTTATCAATTTGGTTTTTTTTGTGATATTGCGATTGCTGTTACATTGGTACTAATCATACTGTCTCATGCACAGGTTTACTTTACGTCATACTGCCCAATTTAATTTTAAAATATAGATTTTTAAAATTTTAACTTCAACCCCCCCCCCCCCATCAGATTTTTTTTTTTTTTTTCAAAATTTGAAGGAATAAATCAGCAATAGGTCAATTTTTTTTTTTTTTTTGCTGTCATTAGGCCTATTTCCCGCGGAGATGTTTATTTTACGCGAAAAGGCGGGCTTGCTGTGTGGTTTTTTTTTTTTCTCGCACATAATACTCCTAAATCCACTTGGACGTAAGTACGTACATATACACTGTGAAAGCGCACAGTTCCGGGCAATTTTTCTTTTCCAATTTGTTTTCACGGATACCATCTCGCTCGATGAGCATCGATCTCGCGCGCGATAAGTAAAAAACCCTGTCATAAATCCATCGATTTCTTGATTTGTAGAACGTTTTCGGTGACTCTGTTTCTCACAACCCGACTTAAAGGCATTGATTAACTTTGCCCAGGATTGAAAAAAAAAAAAATCACTGTTCCAGCTAATGCTGTAATCATAATTGCAAACCTTTAGCTCAGACAGGAATCGCCAGAGTTTTATAAGCTGATCGGTCGTTTATATATCAAGATATTTACGATTGAAAATTGATGTCGGGATAGAGTACCACCGAACCCTAAAGAACTCTTACGGTTGGCATACCGCGCTCTATCACAGAATACCGTACGGGCTGGAAACCCGCTCTGAAATCGCCAAGCCCTGGTGCTTGGTTTTTGTAACTGCAGCGCAGCGAAGAAGCCGAGCGACTTGCGCTAGCGATTGATCGCGATTTTCTCTTTTTTAGGATAGTAAACGGGTTCCATTTTCTCTCATACTTTCACATATCCTTAATTATATATGTAGTTAGAGGACTGCACACATTCACTGGCATTTGAGCTGATTTTACAATTTTTCACAAAGTTAATCAATCACTTTAAGCGCCGCGTGATTTGAAAAAATGGCACTAATTCCGCATTTTTAAGGCAGGCTTTGGCTTTACAGATTAATTTTTTGAGGTGACTATGGACTTAATATGGTAAGAGACAATTTCTCTGTGTGGTGTATCCGGTCGTAGATCTAGTGATAGTCTCATTACATGGATGATGGTAATTTTAGACCTATTATTGTAACAGTGATATTGCGTTTCGAAAAGGAAATTTTCACAAAAGGTGTCGCGCAAAGACTAAGTGAAATGAAGCTCTCGATGAATTTATACAACCTGGATATAGAATGCGTGTAGTTACTGTAGTATGCGTGAAAAAAGCACTATCTTCAGTTTCCGTGTCGATATCTGGCTATAATTGTTGTCATTTGGTCTAGCGCTCACGATGCTACACATTCGCGATGTACTAAGCTCCGAGTCAACAACGAGATAAAAGGTTGAATTTAGCTGCTTTTTGAGCATAATAGTGATTTTCTTTCGAATCATTGATGGGGGCGACTCATATGAAAACAGTCGCCCCCAAATACAGGTTTTCTAGCATTTATTGGGGCGATATGGGGGCCGATGAGGGCGAAATCTTCCGTCGCCCCCGTGTATTTCCGACGCTGATAAACGCTCTATTGGAGCAAAGAGATTAAGAATAATGAGTATCTCCTCAGCAAAGAGCTATTGGTAGTGAAGGGATGGATGTTATAAAGCTTTTCACACAACTGTATTCCTTCTTGAACAATGAGTAATATTATGTCTGTAATATGCAATAAATAATCCGCACTAAGGGATCCAAGTGGCGTCCATACGTCATCTGTCGCCCATTACAAATGTTAAAGTTTACCTGCAAGACTCTTTTGTGACAAATAACTTGGCAACCATTCATCCTATTGTGACAGACTTGGGCCAGAGATGCTCTTGGGGGACCTTCACGTTATGGTGCTGTCGAGGGTCACATGCTAAGGTCAAAGGTCATTTGAGATCATGTTAAAGTTTACCTGCAAGACTCTCTTGTGACAAATGACTTGACAACCATTAATCCTATTGTGACAAAACTTGGGTCAGAGATGCACTTGGGGGACATTCAAGTTATGGTCCTGTCGAAGGTCACATTCTAAGGTCAAAGGTCATTTGAGGTCATATGTTAAGTTTACCTGCAAGACTCTTTGTGACAAATAACTTGGCAACCGATAATCCTATTGTGACCAAACTTGGATGAGAGATGCACTTTGGGGACATTCACATTATGGGGGTTGTCAAGGGTCACATGCTAAGGTGAATGGTCATTTGAATTCATATGTTAGAGTTTTTACCCACAAGACTCTCATATGACTAGTAACTTCGTATACATTGTTCCAAGTGCAACCAAACTTGGGTCAGTGATGCTCTTGGGCGACATTCATGTGAATTTTTCTCAGGTGGGCGAGACACAATCTCGCTTTGCCTTGTGTATGTGATTGATGATTACCCCCAACGATTAATTTCATAAATCAAAGATTTGTATTTGGAGCTTTTTTCTTCCCCTTTCCCATGAAAATTCTGCATTCTGTATTCATTACATCTGCCATTTACCATCTTTCTTCATTTTTTTAGAACCTGGCTGCTTAATTCTGATTTGCTGACTGATAATGTGTTTGTGATCTTTGCAGAAAATGGAGTTGGATGCTCTGCATTGTGCCAAGGATTCAACAAGTAAAGAGAAGGAAGACGACAAGAAAAGTGATGCAAAGCTAAAGCTACCTCAGCAAGGGAAGGTATGGCCATCTAGTATGAAGGAGGCTGCTGCAAATTTCAAACTTTTTCAGAAGAATGACAAAGCAGTCATCACTGACCAAGTCACAAGCGTTGGTCCTTTGAGAAATGACATCGGGGAGCTTCCTACAGAAAAGCCCAGCCAAAGAAAAAAATGCGATTGAAATAGTTCCAGTTTTGTATCTGATGTACATTTATTAGTCAAAGCAAAGATGAACAACGTGAAAAAAAACAACGTGAAAGGAATGTGCTGTTCTTGTTTGTAAGCCTCTCTTTGACGAAATTTTTATTTATATGATATTGAATGGCCTAGTCTCTCTTTGACTAAATATTTTATTTGTATGATATTTGGATGGCCTGGAGTTTAATACAAGGAATATTGGAGGAAATATTGAACTAGCTGTGCCAAAATATTGCACAAGTTGGAGACAAATCCACTATTGTTTGCTTATTAAGTTCAGTATTTCCTAAATTGCTACACAATTTTGTTATTATTGTCAATAATGATAATAATAGTAATAACAACAACAACATATAATTGTGGTGAATTGAACTTTAAACAGGGTATTGATCAGTATAGCTGACCGTATTTTCATCATTATTTAATATTTATATATGCTTATACATGTATATCATTATATATTTAACACTTTCTGAAGTTGGGAACAACTTTATGTATGCATTTATAATCGAAACCAAAATCATGACATGTTTATAAATGTTAGTGAAAGATGCACATGTATACACATACAGCTGTGTTGTCCTTGGAGATTTTTTTTTTCAAGTATACTTTTATTTCCTCCAAATCAGATAAATATAGATATGATGGAAACTGATTTCCTTACATAAACAAACATAATCATAACATATGAATTGATATCTTTTGATACACAAATGTAATCATAACAATATACAGTGTGTCCCAGAAAAAATGAAACCGGATTTCATGGCATTAATTTTCTATCATAATTAATAATTTCCTTGATGAGATATACATGTATGAAAAGCTGTGCTTCTCCTCTTTCATGTGATGCACACTTTATTATTCATAACTCTCACATGATTGATTTAAAACAATGGAAAGTGGTGGTACCAACATTTCATTTGCACACACAAATTGCAAATTCGAGTGAGTTTTTAGGGTAGTAAGCATAATCATATTGAATAAAGGAAAACATCACATTAAAATTCATAATTTGTTCTTTTATATGACAGCTCATGCATAGAAAATCAATAATGTATGCTAGAAAACAAGTAAAATGAAAACATGCTTGATTTCTGCCCAAATGAGTGAATAGTTGAGTAAGAAGCCATTCAGCTTTTCTGACCTAGCAGCTGACAATGGACTTAATGCTTTGGTGAATTTTCACAAACATGGGAAATGGAAAGGAACATTAGAGATGATCAGGACTTGGGATATAAAAAGGCTGAAAATTACGGATACTAGGGGATTCTCATGGATGACACGCCTACCCTCTGCCACATTCTCTTCCAATATGGCAATTCTTCTTCGACCAGATCGACCCTTGTTGACAGGAACGTCACGGTCTCTCGTTGAAGGCGGCATCAACTTGCTGCATGTTCCCAGAGCGAGCCCATTTCTTTAGATGAACATCCTTTATTCTGTGGTCAGGTACAACCTAAAAAAGATAGTTTGCTTAATTTTCGGCTTTTTGATTACCCCAACCATCTTTAATGTTCTTTGTCATTTCCAATGTTTGTGTAAATTCACGCAAGCATTAAGTCCATTGTCATCTGCTAGGTCAGGAGAGCTGAATGGCTTCATTACTCAACTATCCACTCATTTGGGCAGAAATCAATGTTTTCATTTTAATTGTTTTTTCTGACATACATCATTGATATTTTTTTACGCATGAGGTGTCATATAAAAGAGAAAATTATGGCTTTTTTAATCTTTTTTCCTTTTTTCAAAATAATTACGTTTTATACCCTAAAAACTCATTCAAAGTAGCAATGTGTTCGTGCAAATGAAATTTTGGTACCACCACTTTCCATTGTTTTAATTGAATTATGCTTGAATTATGAATAATAAGTGGGGCATCAAATGAAAGAAGAGGTACATAGCTCTTCATAGATGTATAACTCATCAAGGAAATTATTCGATATGATAGAAAAATTCTTCCATGAAATCTGGTTTCCTTTTTTTCAGGGACACACTGTATTATAGTCATCGTAGCTTTTCTATAAACATCATGCAGACATTATTGCATATTATATAATCATGGTGGACTGAACCTTTATACAGGGTATTGGCCAATATAGCTGACCATAATTTCGTCATCATCAATATTTATATATACTTATATACCATTATACATGTAACACTTTCCTTTGGGAACAACTATATGTACATGTATGCATTTATAATCAAACCAAAATCACAATGACATTTTTTTTTATGTAGTTCAATGAAATTAATATGATTCTAGTGATGTTGATAGATTTAACCCTTTCAGGACAGGAATTATTTCAGGGCTAAATTGATCACATTTTGTTCTCCAAATTGGCAACATTTTTTTTTCTTTTAGTGCTAAATGGTTCTAATAAAGTGTAATGTCTTTGAAAATGTACATGGTTACTAATTTTGTCGATAAGTTTGTTAAAAATGCCAATTTGGATAAAAGCACTGATTTTGAATCTCTCAAGGTGTTGCCAATTTAAGGATTTTAAAGCTTATTCTCATTTTTAAAATTCCTGACATCACACGTAATATGGTCATGCAACAAAAATGGACAAAGTGTGTGCAGAAATTTTTGCTCTTTCTACTCATGCATCTGGTATATTTTTTTGAGATCTGAATCAAAAGTTATTTGGCCAAACCACAAAATGTGGTCAGTTGTCTTGAAAGGGTTAGGAGTGCTTTTTCTGGTATCTATCAAAGATTATTTATTCATGACAATGATAACAGTATGATATTAACTGCTTTAAGGGTACTTATTTTTTGATTCCTCATTGTATGATTTTTTTCATATATCCAAATGCACAAGTTTAATTTTTATATATATATATTGTATTAACTTATAAGGAAATCTCTTCTGAAATATGTATTACCAATGTTAGAAATGATTGATCCAGCAATATTCCATTTGTAGATATAAAATTTTGATCGGGAATCTCTGTACACAAAGTTAATTTAATAATGTTTACCATATAGGGATAGAAAATGGAAATACAAGTATACTTGTAGTGCTATCATCATTGTTATTATCCTTGTTAATGTTATTATTCATGCTTTACCAGTACATGTATACCTCTTATTTGTTCACCTTCCCTATCCCTTCTCTCTGTATTCTTGTATTCTCTTACACCCCAATCATTTTTTTTTTTCCATTTCAATATTATGACCTCAGTACTGTTATGATTTTTTTATGAATTAATAACGTTTGTGTTGTGTGCTAGGAAAATGTTTATGAATTCTTCTGTAATTCAATGGTAGGGCTGCAAAAGTGATTTTAGTGCAATAAATACCATTTCAGTTCCATTCAATTCAGTAGTCGTAACATAATGTTGACACTGTAGAATGCATACTTGAAAAAAATGGGGTCAATAATTCCAAGCAAAACAGGACATTATTGTAATTACTCTTATCTATCCAGTTTGGTGTCAAATCTAAGCTAAATGTTAAATTTTTACTAATATAGATAAATTTAGATGTTGTCACTACCCTGAATGTTGAAATTTGAACAATCAATTCACACAATTTTGAAATGGATAATAGTTACCAATTTTAATACAATTTCAAGGGAGATGAAAGGTGTTATTCATCTAAGAAATTTGCTTAAATCCAATTGATATACAAAGTTTAAATAGTAAAGGAACAAATGATAGCATTAATTTTGATTTCCACATTTTGTAGTGCTTCAGCAAACCTAAAAATAATTTTCTGTGGAAATTGTCTTTCCATAGCATCAAAAATGCATAATTTCTACTTATTTCTGAAAGAGAAGACTTTTTTGTCATGAGAGTTTATTGATGAATCAAGTTTACCGATACCTACAAAAATGAATTTACTTTTGATCACAGTAATATTCTTTTTACGAATTGTGGTATGACTGTATTAACTCTTTCATGGGTCGCGGAACCGGAGGCGGGGGGGGGGGGGGGGGGGGGGGGGGGGGGGGGGGGGGGGGGGGGCTGCAGCCCCCTCTTTAGTAGACACGTTTCATAAAATCTTGGAAAAAAGGTTAGAAAATTGTCATGAATGAATCAAATCAAATCAGCCCCCCCCCCCCTCTTTCAAAAACGCTGTCCCCTGTCTTGTTCCGTTACAAGATTATGTTTTGGAATGACATCACATTGAGTAAGGCATAGATTCATCTAAGCCAGAACCCAATTCTTGGCTACACTTAATGTATGAGACAATTAAAGACTAAAGTAAAGAAGAGAGCTTGTATTCTGTGATCAGATGTTGTACATGTATTAGATTTGATCATTTTGATATTTTAGGTTATATGTACAAAACAAATGGTAAACGTGTGATATTTGACTTCTGTTCATAAATAATATTTTTATGCACCCACCAAAGGTGGTACCTGGAGGCATTATGTTTTGGGAGTTGTCCGTCTGTCTGTCCCACTTTCTTGTTAATGCGATATCTCAAAAACCATTTGAGGTATGAACTACAAACTTGATGCTAGTGTGTATCACCATAGGAAGACGACCTGATTAGATTTTGGGGTATGTAGGTCAAGGGTCATAGAGGTCAATTTCTGAAATTATAAAGGTTTTAGCCTCGTTAATGCGATATCTCAAGAACCATTTTAGGTATGAACTTCAAACTTGGTGCTAGTATGTATCACCATATGAAGACGATCTGATTAGATTTTGGGGTATGTAAGTCAAAGGTCAAAGATTATAAGGTCAATTCTGAAATTTCAGGTTTTAGCCTCGTTAACGTGATATATTGAGAACCATTTGAGGTACAAACTTTGACCTTGGTGCTAGTATTTATTACCTTAGGAAGACGATCTGATTAGATTTTGGGGTATGTAGGTTAAAGGTCACAGGTCATTTACCATGAAATTTCAGTTTTTTAGCCTCGTTATAGCAATATCTCTCAAACAATTTTAGCCATTCACTTAAAACTTGGTACTAGTATGCATCACCAGAGTGAGACAAAATGAGTAGATATTTGTTTCAAGTAGGTCAAAGGTAACAGGTCATAGAGGTCAATTACTTTAGCTGTGAACTTCAACCTTGGTACTATAATACATCACCATAGTGAGACAGAGTGATTATATTTTGGGTTTATTATGTCAAAGGTCAAAGGTCAGTGAGGTCAATATGCATGAAATTAAAGATTGTTAGTTTTGTTATCACCATATCTCATCTATTTTGTATGCATGACTATGAGGAGACAGAATGATCAGACTTGGGTTTTTAGGTCAAAGGTCAAAAAGGAAAAGATAGATGGGAAGAAGACGGGGAAAGGCAAAAAATATTTGTTGTAGATAGAAGTATAAATGAGATGAGAGAGGTAATAGAAACAAAAAGAGAGGAGAAATAAGAATTAGGAAAAGATACATCAATTTAATAAAACAGAGAGAGATGGCGGGGGGGGGGGGGGAGGGAAAGAGACATGAACGAAGAGAGGGAGAGACGAAAATGAGAAAGTCTGTCATTAGGCCTAGATAGAGCTGTTCATTGGTAAGAAAAGTAGAGAGAGAGAGAGAGGTTGGGGGTGGGGGTGGGAGAAGGATCCAGAACAAAGAAAGGAATTTAATTGTTATTGGCGTTTCATTAAATTTCATAGATGAATAAAAATTTAATTTCCACGCAAGTCCCAGGCCGAATTCAATGTTTGCCCCGGGCGCCATAATGCTTAGATACGCCACGGAGGGGGGGGGGGGGGGGGGGGGGTCACCCCAGTAGACCTACAGCCCACGAGACCGACGACCCACAAAACCGAGATAAAAATGCATCCATAAGCAAAGCTGAAAAATATGGTGAAATCAGGCCGGAAAATCAAAGAAATGTATCAGATATCCAAAATATAGCCCGTTTGACGTCACGTCATATCCATATTTTTCTTCATGGTGGAAGTATTTTATGTCACGTGAGATATCCCTAATTCTAAATCTCATTCTTGTATACACCCACTGGTCACAAAAAAGTTAAAGGGCAATCCAACCTTTGTATAAAGCTAATTTGTGTGAAAGTAGAAAAATAAGAGAAAATGGATGGTGAAAGTTTGAAAGAAATCGGACAAATGAATGTTTGAAAAATGAGATCACTACATCTATGCGAATTTCAAATTGGCAATTTGGTGAATCGATTGGGACGTATTCTCGGTCAACTCTCCCATTTGTCGTCCACCAAAATATCATTTAATTCCGGTTTTCTCCTTAGCGCCTTTTCCCTCGGGGCAGTACTAAAAATATATTGTAGATAGTATGTTGTTATATAGGTCCTCCAAAAATAAAAAGATTCTACAAAGTTATACATTTCGAAAAATTGAAATTTTAGTCATTTTGGAGCGAATGGGAAAGTTGACCGCCGGACAGACCGTATACCGATTCGGCAAATTTGAAATTCCCATAATTATGTATAGTGATTACAACTTTCAAAAAATCACACCCTTCTTATTGTTTGTCAGATTTTGTTCAAACTTTCACCAATCTGCTTCTCTGAATTTTCTGCTTTCACACAAACCAAATTATCATAGAGGTTGGATTGCCCTTTAGTGCGGAAAATATAGAACATACTTTTTATACCGAGTTTAACCCCCCACCCCCCCCCCCCCCCACACCGTTCAAATAGGCCCAAATTTTTTTCCAAAGCTAAAATTTTAATTGTTTGTCTCATCGGCCGAAGGGTTTTCGTGCTATGGCACGCATTCCACAGGCATGTCGGCCAAAAGTGGACACTTTTTTCAACTTTGAAATGACAGTACATTATCTCTATAACTACTGGGTCAATTTTGTTGATATTAACTTAATTAGAAAAGTAATTACACAAGCTATGTAAATCTGCCATAATTTTCTGTGTCCGAACAACATAAAATTCAATGACCTCTTGATCTTTACTTTAACCTTGAATTTCACCTTCGTCACGTAGTCTAGCGATGAAATTTTGTGAATTTATGCATCAAAATATTTTCTACATGATATAAAAAAAATTGGGGGAGTAATATTTTTCATCTGCTTTCCAGCTTCTTTTAAAGTTGGCAAAAGCTGATTTTTCAACCATTTGACAAAGCATAGTACCCGAAATTTATTCAGAACAGTATATTACCCATTGTGCGTGACACATGCCATTCCACAACATCTTATTCATAATAATTAATGACCCTGTGAAGCAAAAGTATTTTTAGGATGACAGATGTGATACATTATGAGTGTTGCTATGCTCTGAATCAATAAATGATACTTTAAAAATTTCTAGACTTGATCAGTCAAGCAGTGAAAATCAGCTTTTCGGAAACTTCAAAAGAAGCTGGAAAACAGACAAAAAATATTATTCCTCCATTTTTTGGTATGATGTAGAAAAAATATTTACGTATAAATTCACCAAATTTCATCTCCAGATTACGTGATGAAGGATATAAAATTCAAGGAAATAAAGATCAAGATGTCATGAAACTTTATTTTTGGGGGACACGGAAATGATGGCAGATTTAAATAGCTTGTGAAATTATCTTTCGAAATAATGTCAATATCGACAAAATTGACCCTGGGTCACTTTTGTCGATATTGACATTATTTAGAAAGGCCAGTAGTTACAGAGATGTGATCGTTTCGAAATTGAAAAAAAGCACGAAAACAGTTCCGTCGATAGGGCTAAAACTTAAAATTTCAGCTCTGGAAGAGTCGAGTTACCCCATATACCAAATTTAGCCAGTTTGAAGGGGGTAAGGTTTAACCCATTGGGTGATCTGACACGGAATGACCCTATAGTATGTGTCAGAAAAATAAAAACTTTTTTAAATACCTATTGTTTCAAGATGGAATATAGTAGACAGAGTCACTCTATTTTTCTTTTCTTTTCTCCCCCCCCCCCTTTCTTTTTTGAAGGGGGCAACTCTTCACTGTTGACTGCACGTAGGTCGATTCAGGTGAGGATGTCAAACTCACTTGCGCTAACTCCAAGAAGTCGGTTTCTCAGTTGATTATAAGTCATGTCGTAGAAGCATATACATACGAGGAGGCTGCAGCCCCCCCCCCCCCACCCCGAGGATTGTTAAAGTTCCGATATTCGGGCTACCACCACCTCATATTTGGGCAACGAGATAACCAAATATCCTTGTATTTGGGCGGCGAGGTGCCTGTACTGCAAAAAATGTCGACATTATTGCTTGCTCGCAAGAAAGAAATGTAACTGGATTGTTGACATTCGGGCAAAAGGCATCATCATCGATGAGCCCGTACGCCTATGCTTAGAAGTGATGTTGTAAGAACATAACCATTGATTCAAGTACAAATCACAAAGAACATGAAAAATATTCATAATTTATAACCTGAAATGTTTTCTTACGAATAAGTTTGAAAAACAAACACTCTTTATTGTTTGTTCTTGGGTACCTTGAAAAATATCTTTTTTCATTTGACCGCATAGGAGAAAATTCGAACAATAACTGATTACATAGCCATCAAATCCAAATCACAACAAGAATATTCATAATTTAAAGGCTGACAGGTTTTTAAATAAAAATTCGGGAAATTATTTTTATGTCGATTGATTCAGTTGTGCCCTTTGATTTGATCATCAATCGTGTGTGGTTTTTATAGTCACTTACAAAGCAGTCCGAAGAAATTAAGGAAGTTGTTTTCAAGATACATGAACTTATATAAATATTTGTAAAACGTGATTGTAGGAAGACGTTTCAGGCTTTAAAGTTTAAACTATGAATATTTTTGTATGATTTGTATTTGGATCTATGATTATGTCATCTTACGAGTTACAACGTCAAATATTCATGCCCACAAGCTTCTCATAACTTTTTTGGGGGTCATTCAACTAAAAGAATTTAGTGAATTCTATAAGGGGTAGGCTCGAACCCTTAACCCCTAGTTTGTATGGCCTTGCATGTAAGATGGTTCATACATGTAACTCCAGGAAAGACTTGACATTTTTGCAAGTGAGTTTGACACACAGATAGGGGTTCTGTGGTTTGATATCAGTGCTGTCAACAGTGAAGCGTTGCCCCCCCCCAAAAAAAAAAATAAATAAAAAAAAAAAAAAAAAAAAAATGATGCCAACAGAAGCAGGAGGAAGGACTCTACAGTCTACTGCTATGTGTCAAATTATTTCATATTTACAGCTCCATCTTAAAATAACAGGCAATTTGAAAATGTGTTTGTTTTATTTTGACCCACACTAGGTTGAAATATAATTGGAGAGAGAAATTCTTAATTTGGAGGTGAATGAATTAAGAAAAAAATCATTTTTAAAAAGACAGATAAATACAGAAAGATGACGGGGGAAAAACAGAAAAATAAAAGGATACGTTTTGAAAAAAGAAACAGACGAAGAAAAGTTTTTAAAAAGAAGACAAGGAAAAAGGGCGAGAGAACTGGAATTAAAGAGTATGCTGGTGCCATCGTTCATGCACCTTCTGATTATTTTGGCATTAATTTATGCAATATAATTATTTAAAGGATTATGTTTGTTAAATCAATTATCAATTACGTGATCAATTGATCTTTATTTTTTTACTTTCGTTTCCTTTTTGTTTGTACGTGTAATCAGAAATGGTATGATTTCATACAGGGGCGGCGCTACAGGGGGGGGCAGGGGGGGCGACCGCCCCCCCTATGATTTTTCAAGTAGTGAAAAAAGAAAAAAAAAAGAAGAAAAAAGAAGAAAAGGAGGAAGAAAAGGGAAGAAAAGGGAAGAAAGAAGAAAGAGGAGTATTAAAAAGAGAGGTCTTAAAAATATAACTCTATATTACCCCTGTTATTTAATGGAGAAAAAATATGACGTCATCTTTAGGTCGTCTTGCCCCTCCTATCGAAATACCCTGGCGCCGCCCCTGAGTTTATATACTATGTAAAATACTTGATTTAATACAATTTATGATTATTTGTATTATTACGTTTTCCAGTACGCTGTTTAAGGAAGAAATTGGATTAAATGTCATTGTTATTGTGGTTACATGTCGTTTTTCCGAAGGTTCATAATTCCGAAGGTTCGTTTTTCCGAAGGTTCGTTACTCCGACGGCGGCGTAATTCCGAAGGTTCATAATTTCGAAAATGAAAAAGGATTCATAATTCTGAAAATAAAATAGGGTTCGTAATTCCGAAAATGAAATAGGGTTCGTAATTCCAAAAATGAAATAATAATGATAATAATAATAATAATTCATATGATTTATATTGCGCCCGATCCACTCTGTGGAGTGCTCTAGGCGCAGATATTATAGGATGAAGAAAGGAAGATAATTATTACAAATACAAGAAATGAAAGGAATGGAAAAACAATATTAACAAAGGGAAGCATTAAACAGGTAAGTTTTTAGATTGCTCTTAAATGAATCTGGGGAATCGCTATTTCTAATTACTATTGGTATGTTGTTCCACAGAGTAGGACCAGCATGGGCAAAACTAAAAAAAAGAAAAAAAGAATAGGGTTCATATTTCCGAAAATGAAAAAGGGTTCATATCTCCGAAGGTTCGTAATTCCGAAAAGTTATGTAGGACTCTATTACATTTTCGGAATTACGAACCCTCGGAATTATGAACCCTTTTTCATTTTCGGAAGGCAAATTGTAGAAATAATAAACGAATGTAGAAAAAACAAAGAGAAAATAAATGAATAAGAAAAAATCTTACTCTGGGGTTACAGGCTCACAGCTATGAAAAAATATTTCAGGGGATGCTCTTCTTCTAGTAGAAATACAATGTATGTTTGATCACAGTGCATCTTGACCAATATAGATGTACAATAAATATTCTATAAGGGACATAACACCTGCTTTGTACATGCTACATGCTTGAATGGGCGTTTTAGACATGCAGGTTACTATGTTCAGTTATTACTTCCACTCTTTCCTAAGCTGGGTTACTAAACCAATATATAGCCTCATTTTGTGGACTTACTGCGGTAGCATAAACATTGGTTCAAGCAGCCACAGCTCTTCCAGCCATACTTTGCATTGGAGTGTGTGCATTTTACTTAGCTCACGTGTATTTAATTAGATGAATCTGGTTAGCCAATCAGAGACTTGGTATTTCGAGTCACCGATTTTCGCCGTAAAGTAGGCGTGTCCTCCTGTGTGTGAGTGAATAGGAGTACCACTGTGCAGTGTATTTCTGTCCTCGAGAATAATATTTGGCGGCGGTGAGAATTATTATCACCCAGCCATGGACAGGTCTTTATAAGATTCCGTTTTTATAATACTCTTTGTTTGTCGTTTTCCGTTGACTGATAGCTGTGAGCCGTATCTCACCCCTCAATGATACGGAGTCTTTTGAATTTTCATTTTCACATAACTATACTTGAATCCCTGACTATATGGTACAAATAAAGAAATCATTATATGATTAAGTCTAATGCCAAACTGACCACCATCTGTTTGCAGCTTCATGGTTTAGTCGAAGACGTGAATTTAGGGTATCACTGTGGCGTTGTCAGGAACGCTAAATACAGAACGCCTTACTCTTCCCTTTAAACCTGACGCTTAATTATTTATAATACAGTAAGCTATATACTTCACGAAATATATCAGAAATGGTCGAGTAGCCCGATTATCACAAACTCACCTACCCATTCCATAGTGGAAATTTTAAATTGATCCTAGCCTTGGATATGTGAAGATAGTGAACAAAAAAAAAAAAAAAAATCCGACATTTTTAAACGCAATGTAAGTTTTGTTTGGCATAGTTGTGTTCAATTCAAGCAAGATCTCTCCGCCAATATTTGATTGACTTGTTTTCATGGCAAACCCTCCCGGGTACACACACCATCTCGGCCGGATACATGTACACTGTATCGCCTGTGTTTATTTTTAATAAATAAGGGCGAGCTTTTTTCGCTCACGTAAGTGCAATCTTATCGTTCGAACCCCCGTTGCGGCTACCCCCAGGGTAACTTGATAATTTTCCTTGCTTTGTTGTTGGCTAGCTAATCCCTACGGAATATTGTGCAGCCTCGTCTGCCGCGGTGTGCAGTGTGTGGCTGGATTGCCAGCTTATATCAGCGTGAAATGCAATCGGTTTCTGTGCCCGCATTCCGCGGATAAGTGGTAGGTGAGGCTTTCAGCAATTTGTCAGCTGAACTTTAGTCAGGCGTGATCACAGTGTCACCCACAGGGCGTGTCTTGTGGCCATACGGGCGACTGATTGGTTATTGAATCTAGTACGTGAACATACATTAGCGGCACGTGAATTTCTCTCTTCTGACTGGTCACGTTCAATCGCCGTCGGTGATACAGCCAATCAATTACTTTCCTTTTATGGAATATATCACTTGTTTCTTTGTCGTCGCGTCCCGCGTGGAAACTAACCTATTATGTGGTATCTATATGCCGCACATGATATAGTTTATTCTATGCCAGATTTATATTTTTGGATATTGAAAAACATTAAGTTGCTGACAAGTGATGTAGTGTTGCAAATATTTAAAAAAAATAAGTTTTCGAACTAAACATGGATTACACCTACACTTGTGAGGGATAACAACGGTATCCATTTTTTTCTCAAACAACTGAATATATGATCCTCGTTGAACTGCAACTACAAGTGTATGCCAGCGTTGAATTGACTTGGACGAATATATACGCCGACACTATATACGCGGGCAAATTACTTCCCACCACACAAACAGTGCATGCATTGAGTATTAAAGCCTGTCATGCCCGCCCATTGGATATACACGTAGTGTGTGTGTGAGTGTGTGTATTTATGTGTGTATGTGGTGGGGTACGTGTTTTACGTACACACATTGCATGCTTCGCTATTTGGAATTACTAAGTTTACACATGAACTGTGGTGAATTCATGGCGAGGATACCAAGGCGTTTCTTGAGGATTTAGAGTTATTGGAATATAACATCGTGGATTTTAGATTTATTCTGGATTATTTAAAGGAGTCAGGAGCCAATCGCCACCATGTATCCTCAAACGAGGCATGCAGTAAGTGAAGTATTTCATTAATGTTTTGATGTGCTAAGAAATCGCTCGAACTGTTGTGAGGAGGTGCTGTGTAGTGTTTGCGCATAACCACAGATCTGTATGTGACGTGAAGTGCCTAGCTAGGCTTTGGTTATGGTCCCATCCATAAGCATTGACTGATAGACCCATTTTCATTTGTTATGAACACTCTTTGTACTTTAGTTACTAGTTTACTTCTGCAAAGACTAGTCATATTCACATCTTACTCTTATCTTGTAATGCCTGTAGACTACATGTATGTGTTGAACGAATTATAGATCTAACTTGTTATCTGTGTCTGTTTTCTCTTCTCTCCTCCTGATGCTGTGCCTGTGTGCACCAGGATCAGGATCTGTAGCTGGTAGGCATGGTAGGATAACCTCGTACATAATTTTGCCCTGGCATGTACCTTATATTCTAAAATTAAAACTAGGCCTATCATGACTAGACCTCTATGTTATTTTTTTGTGTTATTGAATGTATGTTAATTGTCACTCACTCACAGTCACACATTTCCGACTAACGTTACAGTGTATAGTCAAGGATTGTAATTCCGAACAGATTGTATTACCGTACGTGTAAAGTTAAGCGCCTAAAATGGGTTTTCATACGTGTGGGATTACGCGTATGAAAACCACACTATTGAAACAAAGGTTGTGTCTTTTTCCCATAGGTTTCACACGTTCGGAAATACAGTACCTTTTTCAAGGGACCAAAACGCCACGTCGTTGGGAAGGGGTTCACTTGGAAGGGAATATTGTATTAAATCTATGTTGTCTTTTTAAAATTCCAACAATTTCTTTTTCTGTAGGACTTTGAGCATTCTTTATGTAAGTTTGACAGATATTCGTTTGATATTTTATTTGCTATCGTTGATTTTTTGAAAAGTGTTCGGACACTGGATCAACCACCATACAGTCAACCCAGGTGATTAGACAGAAGCAGTTGTTAGTGTTACAGTGATTTTTAAAGGGCAATCCAACCTTGGTAATAAGATGATTTGTGTGAAAGCAGAAAAATAAGAAAAACAGGATGGTGAAAGTTTGAAAAAAATCGGACAAGGATTAAGAAAGTTATGGATGTTTGAAAAATGAGATCACTACTATGCGAATCTCAAATTGGCAATTTGGTGAGTCAATTGTGACATTTTTGTGGACAACTCTCCCATTTGTCGTACACAAAAATATCATTAATTTGCGGTTTTCTTCGAGGCGCTTTTACCCTCGGGGCTGTACTCAAAATATATTGGAGATAGCATACTGTCATAGGTCTTCATGAACGAAAAGATCTTACTGAGTAATGCATTTTGAAAAAAAAGTCACATTTTAGTCATTTTGTGTGTTAGAGCAAATGGGGGAGTTGTCCACAGCTACATCACAGTGACATTACCTATTTGGCCAATTTGAAATTCCCATAAGCATAGTGATTACAACATTCAAAAATTCATAACTTTCTTATTGCTTGTCCGATTTCGTTCAAACTTTCACCAATCTGCTTCTCTGATTTTTCCTTTCTTTCAAAGCAACTTGCTATTAAGGTTGGATTTCCCTTTAAAATAAAAATGGCATTTGTCTACCTTCCACATATTATCAGGGCAGACTTGCCATGGGGAATTTCCCTATGGCTATGGTCCACTCCATATTTTGGCTGGAGGATTTCTCAATTTTGTTCAGAGGTATTCAATGAAGAAAGAAAATCAGATTATCACCTAAGGCTCGTTCAAATATGTTGCTAAATGTAACCGCAGTGTTTAAAAAAAAAAAAAAAAAAAAAAAATAATATATATATATATATATATATATATATATATATATATATAAAATGATGTAAGTGTAATATGCTTCACATTTCTGTAACTTATATCAGAGATACTGTAAGTTAATATACATAGGACCTTCGTTTTGTTATGCGCATTTGCCATTCATTTACAAGTTAAAAAAACAAAAACACTGCAGTTTACTACAGCATATGTGAACGAGCCTTTACCATCACATTGTCTGTGAAAGTCCCTCTTCTCTGGTGACCATCTTTTCCAGAAAATCAGGAAATTTGGCACTTTTGTAGCATCAAATTGTGCCCTCAGCAATTTTATTTTGCAAAGTAGACAGAAGGTTAGAGAGGTGAGAGGAAAACATACAGGAATTGTGTTCGCTTATCATTTTATGCAGTAGAAGAGAATAGAGGGCAGCACATTATAACGTCATATTGGTTTAGGAGTACAGGGTTAATAACCTTGTACGTTGGATGAGTGGTCTGAGGCCTGCTTGATCAAATTTTGATATATTTACATGTAAGACAATAAAAAAAAATCTTTGGCAAGGTATGCTTTTCTGATAATATCAGTTAGTACTGCAACCTGTGACATGTCTACCCACTCCTCTAATTACTGAAGGGGGAAGTCCACCCAGGTATTTACATGTAGTTGATTGGGATAAAAGCATAAAAATGAGAAAAACAGATTAATTAGTCAAAGTTTGAGCAAAATCAAATAAGTAAAAGGAGAAACCCACCCTGATATTAAAGAACAATCCAACCTTTGCAGTAAGTCGATAAAAAATAAGAGAAACTGGATGGTGAAATTTTGCAAGAAATCTGACAAAAGATAAGAGAGTTATGAATGTTTAATTAATGAATAATTAATGACAAAGTTGAGCAAAAGCATTTCTTTTTTAAATGATAGGTGTGATACACAATAAATGTTGATAGGTTCTGAATCAATTACTGATACTCTCAAATCGCATAGTTTTTGTTTGTCAAAAATTTTAAATCAGCTTTTTGCAAATTTTAAGATAAGCTAAAAGGCAAATGAAAAATGTTATACCCCAGATTCCCTGGACCACAAAGTGAAATTCAAGGTGTACGCAAAAGTCAAAAGGTCATCGAACTGTATGTTTGGACATGAAAAATAGTGGCAAATTTTGATTGCTGGTGTAATTATCTTCTTATATATCTGCAAATTTGACCCAGCAGTTACAGAGATCTTAACATGTATAGTTTAAAATTGAATTTTAAAAATTTCAATTTTCGACCAACATGCCTTTCCTAGGGCATGTATAAGGATGAAACCCAAATGGGGCTTAAACTTAAAACTTCAGCTTTAAAAGCCTCAATTACCCCATAACAAATTTGGGCCAACTTTAAAAGGGGGGGGGGGGGGTATGATTTAGATTTTTTTTTTAATTGGGTGATTTGACATAGAATGACCATAAGGTTTAAACGTTACATCATTTTTTTCTGCCAATATAATCCAGCATGCATGTGATATGCATCAAAACATTTGAAGGGAAGGGGCTTGTACTGTACATGTAAGTACAATTCTTTTCAAATGATTGTATGATACAACATGATTGTTATTTTCCAAAAACAAGAGAATACATTACAATATTTACAATACTTACAGCAATTGGAAAACGTTATACATGTAGGTACTTCAGTGGTAAAGACCATGGTAAAAACAAGTAAAAGAATGGTAAAATGGAACCATAAAATAACACAAGTGCTAATGATTGGTCTCTTATTGTTTGTTAAGGACAGATAATGTCTTCCCCCCCCCTAATGTTCTGTTGTCTTGTGATCCCATAAGAATTTCAGAAGACAAGGAATTTTGCAGCCTAATCTGTGGTAAAGTTATACGTGTACAGTACATGTAGTTCTTTACTAATTCTCAATTAAACATTGTATGGCAACTATAGTTCACAGTGAAGCTCAATGTGGTAAATGCTTTAAAATCCATTTACAAATGGTTAAATAAGAAAAGATTTATTTTGTTTCTTTCACACTGTGCCCATTGTTATCTTGCACCTTGGTCATTTTGGATTGTATAATTTCACATGGCCAGTGGTGTACATGTAGGTTGTGAAGAGAAGTGCAAAAGATGTAATTTTTGATGCTCAGTTGCTTTGTTACCTAGTGTACATTGACCTTTCAGTAGTACATGTAATTAAACTGAAATCTATGGTTCAGTACAACAGAAATAGAAAAAATGTAATTCATAGATCCTTTAATCACCTAGCTCCCTTGATTAAGCTCTGTTCCTTATTTAATTTCACTCGAAAATGCAAGGTACATTACATGTATATGTAAAGGGTATCACTAATAATACTTGCAAGGAGTTTTATTTTTTAATATTTTTTAAAACAAAAGAACATTGCCATCTTCATTATCAAAAATTCAAATACCGGTAGTTCCCTGCCAGGAGAGGGAATAGCCCCTACCTCCACTTGGTTGCGTCGCTTACTGCGACATCGCATTTGAAAGTTACAACCCAGTTGACTGACAGCCTGTGAGACCTATATTCTTGGTTTTGCACCCACATAGTAGGTACCGGGTATGTATTACATGTAGGCAAGAGAGGGGGCTGTAAACCCTGAGAATTTTGCAGTTACCAATATTCGGCAACTGCATCTCATAATTGGGCAACAAAGTGTAGTCTATTTCTATTTTCTCATTTTTATGTCTTGTAGTATATTCTGAAGTCAAAATTACATACATTTTCACTAAACATGGTCTTAAGATTTTCTTTGTCTTTGTGCCATACACACATGGAGGAGGAGCTCTATCTTTGTGACCATGAGATTCAACTTGATATTGAATAAGAATTCATTCTAATATTTCTTTAATAATTGATCTTATAATATTTTTGACCTTCTGAAGAGTAAATGTGGCAAACATCGCATCAAAATTTTGTGTTCTCAAGAACAGACAGTCATGCCATTTTGACTGCAAAGACAAACATACATGTGTCTGCGACCTCATTCATTTTACCTTAAATTCAGGATATTTGATAGAAAAGATGACAATTTTTTAACTTAATTACATATATACATCAATATTTATTGATTTAGCAAAGATTCAACATTTTTGTTTGTTGCTTGTTTTGTTTTGTCTGAACTGTGCAGTGGAATGTGCACTTGCCTTTTGTAGGAAGTCACCCCAGGCAGGGTAGCTGTCTTTGTATGAGGTTATCACCGATGAGGTGTTGTGGTCCAGTGGATGAGTCACCGGACTGTGTACCACAGGTACAGGTTCAAATCCCTGCCACAACACTAACATCCTTTGGCAAGCCATTAATCTGCATTTGCCACACTCTACCCAGGGAGGTACATGTAAATGGGTACCTGGCAGGATTGAATTCCTTAAAATGCTAGAGCGCCATAATTGTGGAGCGCCAGGAGTATCAAGTCGCTATGCAAGAACCCACTATTATCATTATGATGTACATGTACATGTGTGTGAGTGGGCCAGATGAAGCAAATGTCAGATATTACAAGAAAGTTTGGCTCCAGTGTGGAATGTCTGTGTTGGTGAATATTTTCAATAACCTTTTTGACTTACATGTAGAACTAGAACCAGGGGCATAGCGGACAGTCCATGTTGTCCCAGTCTGAAAAAAAAAGGACCTCACTATGGCCCTTACATTGTAGATCTATCTATCGACCATTGGTCTTACAAGGTGGATGAAATGCCAGAGAACCCATATTCAAGCCAACGCACATTACATTGTTTTGTTTTACATGTACATTTAGGCCCTCGGTGGGAAGGTGTGGGAGGGTGTTGTACTGTTATATCATCTTCTGTTTTCTTGTGGCCTTTGCCCTCTCCATTTGTTTCTCTTACATTCTCTAATTTCTCTGTTTTTGTTTTTATTTTTGCATATATTATTTTTTTGCCAGGATACAGTGAAGGCAGGGGCCCTGTAACTATGCCACTGACTGTGATCACAAAAAAAAGTTTTCATGTGCTGAATGCAGATGTCATGTTGAACATTACTTACGTACTGTATCATTAGAAACCTTTCCTTTTTATTTTAAAACAAGTACAAATTGCCAACAATGTAGTTGCTAATGAGAAAGTCTCTGAAAATACTGAATCTGAAGCTCAACTCTGCAACAAACACAAAGTGGGCTTTTGAGTGCAAAAGTCAATGGCTTTTCAATTGTGCATGAAAACCACTATTTTCCCTCATCCAAGAGGGGCCATTTAGCTGAACGTAAAAGTATATGCAGGCTTATATACTTAGATATGTGCAATATCTTGAATGATTTAAGATGTTTATACTGAAGTTTCATTTTCATGTTTTTTATTCAGACACCCCATCAACCTGGGCAACCATTCAAATTCACAATTCCAGAGTCATGTGATCGAATCAAGGAAGAGTTTAGCTTCTTACAAGCACAGTATCATACGTAAGTATTGGAGCCCATTAATAACTGTAATTTGAGGTAAACCTTTTTCAGTGGCAACTTTTTTAGTGTAATACATGATATCAGACCTATTCCTCCTCATTTCTAAATATGTGAATTTTTGACTAGCAGTAAAAAAGAAATTTGATATTTTTTACCTTTTTGCTAGCCAGTTATTCTAGGGACTCATAAAGCACCATAAAATATGAAAGAGTTACATGTATATACACATGTATGAATAAGCCCAATAATTTGTCTACACTTCAAAGTTCAAACAAAAAAGATCGGCTCTGTCTGAAAAAATAAACAGCAATAGTTTTAAAGGGAATTCCAGAAAGCACAAATTTCACTGGTGGGCGACGTGTAAACATCATAATACCTATGATGATAATGTGCATGTGCATGTACCTCACAATCACCTCAGACATGTATGGTAATATGATAAATGGTAGCCCTTCATGTTACTTTGTGTTTTAGTGCAGTACAGAAGGAATGTATAAAGGTATAAATTTCAAACCTGGTACACATGTATTAGTGATAATTAGTCCCATGTCTTAGTATTTGCATCATCTTTCAGTAAATGAATGGTGGAGACTGTGAACGGTTTTTGACTTTGTTTGGTTATTAGTGAATTAACCATTTCAATTATGGCACATAACCTTGTCTGTTTGAGGATTTTTTAGTTAACATATAATACAGAAAAATTCAACTGAGACTGTCTCCCTTTTTCCAATGTAGCTTTATGATGCAAATAATCTGTCATGTCAGCTGAGTAACATGTACTTGTATGTACATGAGGTACATGTAAGTGGACGTGGAAACACAAAACCCATGTGCATCCCCCAAAAACTTAGCAGTCAGAAAAAGTCTCCAAAAAAATATTTCAAAATATTTTTAGGAAATTCTCATACCCTTGGATAGCTTAGGGTCTCCTCTATCAAATGACACACACATACAAAAAAAATGGCAATATTTTAAGCTCAAGTGAGCAAACGCGACTTTTACAAAAGGTTTGAAAATCCAGACTTGACAAGAATTGGTATTTGTTCTGGCTGGTAATAACAAATTTGAGAACTGTTAAAAGTTGACGCTTGGAAAAAGCCTCCCAAAATGTACATTTCAAAATATTTTCATAAATTTTTCATACCTATGGATAGCTTATGGTCTCTCCTATCAAATGACCCCAAAACATCCAACAATATTTTACGCTTGAGTGAGCAAAACCCATTGTGGTGACATGGTGCAAAATTTGACCAAAATTTGTATTGTATTTATATTTGTATTAAAAATAGGCTTTGTTTTCTGTATTTCCTGACATATACCATCAAAACTTTATGGTTGATGGAGAAAGCCAGCTTGAATTAAAAACTTGCCAAAACTAATACTTAGTATTTCATACACTGAATAAAGTACATGTAGTTGATTACTCACTGAAGCAAAAAAATCTTGATGAGATGTAAGTACATATGTGCATATAACAAAAGCTGTTCTTTCATCAGATGTCTATTATTGATCAAAATATGAAAATGTCTAAGCCTTTTCATAATTCTCAACTTTGCTGATACCAGTCAGAACAAATACCAATTCTTGTCAAGTCTGGATTTAACACCTTTTCACAAAAGTAGCCTTTGCTGACTCAAGTGTAAATTATTGCCAGATCTTTAGGTGTCATTTGACAGAAGAGTCCCTAAGCTATCCACAGATATGAAATTTTGCTCCAAATATTTTGAAATACTTATTTGGGGAGACTTTTTCTGACCGTTTTAATTTTTTTCTGGGATGCACTATAGATTGAAGGTAGCCCAAGTGAGTAACCTTGGCTGTCAGCAAAAGCAGCTGATCCCTGCTACATGTAGCTAGTCAGTCACTTTAAGTAGCTGGCCTCACAAAAGCTGATCTGTGCAAGCAAGTGGGAGAAATAGTATACAAATATACCAAGCTGTGAGAAAGTATAGTGGAAATTATTTATCTAAGGAGGGACTGGCATGGTACTATTATTTAATAGTAACTTTTGCCAGTCTCTCCGAAGATATATAATTTCCACTATACTTTCGAACTAAATGCTTGGTATATTTGTTTTATATCTCTTCTTTACAACTAATAAAAAAAAAATAATAAAAAAAATATTGATTTGAAAGTTCCTCAAAAGTGACGTTGAGTCACTCTGCAGAATTCACGAAAAACAACCAAACCAAACTTGAACACTTTCTTCGTATTTGAACTGTCAGTGGAAGCATTAAAATCGTCGATATCTGCCCCTTGTAAGAGGTTAAAGCGAACTTCCTCGGAGGCCGCCATGTTTGTTTACATATCCGATCCGAACCGATTAGCTACCAGCTGATCTGGATAGAGCGCTATATGCATGTAGCGCGGGGCTAAAGTACCAGTGACTTGCGCCGATACTGCAGGCGGCAGGTTATGAGCAGTCCGTATAAGGACTCGCTTAGCGGGTCATCTGCGCGTTCGAATTTGACACAGATTTTGTCAATGAACAGTGAGCATGCGCAGTAGTGCCTTGGAAGAAAATATTAAATAGAGCATGCGCAGTTCTGCCCAGGAAAAAATAGTTAAAGCTATTCGGAGCTCTGGCAGTGATTTGTTTTTCCTAGTGAAGTTATATTTTATCACGTGAGCACCAATTGACCAATCGTGTATTTAGAATACTCATGAATATTCATAGAAGGGATATAATAAAAATTATCGTACTCTGATGTCACATCTGTGAAAAATTAGTAATAGGGTTGCTCTTCTCATTGAAATATGTTTCATCACATACTTCCGACCAATCATGTACAAAAAAAATTGCATGAGGATAATAGACATACATGTACAGACATGTAGCATTATTACAATTGGGAAATAGCTACTACATGTCATGTATGTCTTATATCTTTGAATGTAATGTTTTTTAAAAAGCTTTCCAAAATTTTATTTCATTCTTCAGGTTGAAAATGGACTGTGAAAAATTAGCTCAGGAGAAAACAGAAATGCAAAGACATTATGTAATGGTAAGTCTACTTATACATTTATATTGATTTAATTGGCTCTTATGAAGTTTGTTTGGTGTATTCGTTGAGGATTGAGTATAATTATCATGAAACAGTAAATATGACTTAAGAAAATCTTTCAATTAAACTTGTATTCAAAAATTTACTCTGTTGTTTTTTCAGTATTTTATGCTTTCTACCCTGATAATGTTTTTAAGTATTACAGAGCATATTGTATGATTTATGTTTTAAATTTTGATCCTGATTGAATTAAATTCAAGGGCGATTCCATGAAGAAGTGGACACGATCTGAAAATATGAAATACGCTTAAAGAAATGTATGCTGGGGGTCGTTTCATCAAACCGTCATAACGACAAGATCAGCGACATCTCGACACTGTCGCTCAACTTATCCGCTAAGTGTTTCACAAAGCCGTCTTTGCCAAGACCAGCGACAACATCGCTGACAAGTGACTTGTCGGTATTCCAGACCTGTCATATCTTTTTAGAACGCCATCACAAGCCAGCTTTTGGTTAGTCTATGGGCTGCGAAAAAATAAGAAATTTAAATTAAGAGAAAATTTATTTCCTGATCTCCAAGCACTATCCTTTACCATTCCTTTATCAAATAGTGTTACTAATGTTCGTATTATAATATTTTACAGACAAAGAATATGTTATGACTTCTTGACCCCCCAACAAGTAACTGAGATTAAAATTAAAAATACCCACATCGGTCTACCATAGAAAAAGCGTCGAAAACGGAACAGTCTGTATATACAGACCAATTTAAACGACGACAATTTATTATGTATGTTTTTTCCCTATATCTATCCCTTTTCACGCAGTGCTTTGATATGAATAATAGTAAATGTATTTTTTATAAATGAATATCAAGAATTGGGCTATAAAATATCTTAATTTAATCATTTTCTCGAAAGTGTACACGAATTGGGCCTTCTTTCCATAATAATAGTCAATTACGGTATCCTCTTATTTACAAATCTAGATTCGTACATCGCAAAAGCATCCTCGAGTTTTCTCAATTTTATAAATTCTAAGATGCCACAAGTAACACATATTTTCATGTAAACGGGATGTTTGTATCATCAGTATTAATTTTCGCTGCCATTTTTGACATTTTGGAACAGTTTGGGGAAAACTGAGCCTCAAAATATGTTTGGGTAATTGACGATAAATCCGATGGATTGTGATAAAGACTACATGTATGTTTCTTAGCCGATGAGTATCGATATCATTGAGTTGTCGTTTATCATGTCTTCGTGAAACAGTTTTTCAAGTCCATGACATTTCCGTAGATCGCCGACAAGTGTTATGACTGTCATGGAGTTGATTTGATGAAACGACCCCCAGGTCCTTAGGATTTTTACAATCTAATCATTCCAAAGTCATGAATAATGAATAGTATGTGGAGCATTATAATTTTTGTTATTGTTTTGTTTTGTTTTGTTTAACTTGTTTTCTGTTGAATTTCAAACAAACATTGAAAATGAACTTTGGGTCTGTGGAAAACAAACAAATATCCCTTTATGTACAAAAAATTATATAGTGATCCTTAGTTAGTTTTCCATAAACATGTAGATCGAGTCAAAGTAAAGAAGATAAATGTGTTCACAAGGCCATTTTGATGATTCTATTATAAAGGGTATAACATATATATGTAAAATAAAACTTCAGTTACCTACACCAAAGTTTTTCAAGTTATTATTCATGAACATATAATCATATGAATAGTATTTTGTTAAAGTTCATTTCAGTGTCATTTAGACACTTGAATATTTGTACTCAGTACACAGGGAAACTTTCATCTTTCATTAAAAAAAATTTGTAGTCTCCATTTACATGTACTTGCAAGTCCTTTTTTTTTTGTATGCAAGAATCCAGGTATTAATTCATTTTTGTCTCGCCTGCGTAAGCAAAAAGCTTTTTGGACGGTGGCAGTGGCTGTGACAGCATCAACAACTTTGGAGATGCTCTCATTTCAAAAGAATATGTTCAATTCCATGAAAATTGCACAAAAGGGTTCTAGAGTATCACAAATAATGTGGAACAAATTTTAGGTCAAAAGTCAAGGTCAAATGTCAATCAAGGTCATTTGAGGTCAATTGTGTTCCAAAAACTTAACTGGAGGTTAAGTTTTTGAATTTTTACTTTATTTCAAAAGTATTTGTTCAAATTCTATGAAACTTGGCATCATTCTTGGTAGAGATTGTCTTTATGTCACCCTCTTTCAAATGAATACCGAAGTCTTACATTTTCATTGCTTTAAAGGTAAGCTACTGACTAAGTTCGATTAAGTTTTTGGTAAAATTTAGTTTTTTCTCCAGTCTCTACATACATGTATTGTACACATCGATTTGACTTCTCAAAACTTTGCTGGTTGTGAATTTCAACCAAAATTGGCAGGGATCATCCTTAGGCAAGGAGGATCTAAATTAATACAGATGAGGATGCCTACCGATAAAGGGGGAGGGGTAAAGTCTTGGGGGCACCACCCCCAAGAGCACTAATAATGACAGTAATTAGATTTATTTTTGCTTCTTCTTCTTTAAGCCCTGTTGCAAGATTGTAAGCAAAGTTGGTAGGTATCATCCTCACAGGAAGGAGAGACCTTAATTTCTGAAACAGGGTAACTTGCCCCCAAGGGGGCTCAGGAGCAGCAGCACCCCTAAAGTACCCCTAATATTGTGAAAATGAGATATCTTTGAATGCATGGCTGGGTTCTAACCAAACTAGGTAAGAATTATCCTTAGGCAAAGAGGATCTCAATAGGATGCAAATAGGGTACCTATCCCTTAATAGGACGGAGTGGAGGGGGGGGGGGGGGAGTTTTTGGCCCCCTAAGAGCTTGTGACACCAAATTGACTTTTTCCTTCTGTAACACCTATTGCTACATGTAGAATGTAACCAAAATACATGTAGGCAGGAATCATTCTTAGGGGAAGGAGACTTAAAATTGTTCAAGTACAGTTGTCATTATCTTCAAAGGGTCTGATGGAAGGGCAGCACCCCAAAAGTGTCCCAATGGCAATTATTTCATTTACACATATTCTGCTTCTAACACACAGCTTGATTTCAAATGAACTTCAACGTCCAATAAATCTTAGTTGAAGGGCATTAGTTAAATATACAAATGGGGTACCTGGCCCACAGGGGGGAGGGGCTTAGGGGCAGCACCCCTTAAGTGCCCCAACCTTTGATTTTTCACCAAGTGAAAATCTGCTCCGATAATTGCTAATTGCGCAATGCAGGCGAGACTGCCCTGGGCATTTCTCTTGTTTATTTGATTCTGATGGATGGCTTACATGTAGTAGTCATGTACATACATGTACATGTATTAGACAATGAGGTCATGTTTCCACAATAAGTGCCATTCCATGTTAGGGACATTACACTTTTGAGGTCAAATTAAGGGTTAGGTTGTACATTTAATAATTCTACATGTATGCTTGTTATCCTTTCATTCATATAGTACTATGAGATGTCATATGGACTGAATGTTGAAATGCACAAACAGGTAAATATTAACCTTTACAATACTCGTTTACCAAATGTAAACTATAGTATTCCAAAAAGTGATGATACCGCTGAGAGTACTTGTGCAATACTTACAGAGTTCTGGCTAAATAGAGTAGAATGTTATCAGTTTTTCACTATACAGAGAAAATCTGGTCAAACAAAGTCAACAAATACAGTTTCCAACATCTTTTGTCTCAAACAATGTCATTCAAGACCAAAATGAACCTTGAAATTTATGAGTTAGCTGGGGGGAAACCGTGAGTCATGCAGTCATTCATACATGTAGATTCACAATTTAATACAAGTGGGACTGCAGATATTTAAAATGCTCAGCACTGGCACTATTGTGATAAATATCGGCATGTTTTGGGGCTCCAAATTTCCAATTACAAACAACTTTATGTACATTATTTTGGTGCTCAAATGAAGTATCAAATGTTTTTCCATGTAAATGTACTCATGGTGTTTGTACTCTGAAAGGTATTTCATGAGGGCTAGATGGGGTCAGAGTGTACACATTTTTTTTCTCCTCCTTTCGTTTTAAAGACGAATTTGTTACACTTTGGTTATTTGGATTACCAAGCACATAAGTGCTGATGAAAGCTATATCAGCCGTGAAGCAGCAGAGCTCATTTTAATTGGGTAAAAAGGCAAAACTAGGTGAAACAAGGCCTAAATCCTCATTTTAATGGATTTTTGATGTACCGGTATTTAAAAAAAGATATTTTGGCATATATCTCACAGAAATGTTGATACATCAAGATGAATGTGTACTGTAGACATGTAGACACACTTTTAAAATAATAAGGGGTCTGGCCGGGCACTTAAATCCTTTGATCAATTGAAATTTGAGTAATTACATACAGGGGCCATTGTTGCATCAACGGTATCAACAGTATGATTTGTTCTTTTTACTGTGACCATACTAAAGGGGTTTGGAGACTGGTCTCTAGACAATGACAAATTGTGAGAACTGCAACACTGCCAATATCAGTGCATATAGTAATTGTAGTAGAAGAAAAATGATTATACATGTGATTGAAAATTAACTGAATGTAAGCAGAGGCATATTTGAGATGCGGTCACATTCATCTTCTTATTTTTTTAAAATATATTTACAGACAGAAATAGCGAAGCGGTTGAATGCCATCTGTGCTCAGATCATCCCATTTTTATCACAAGAGGTAAGATTCTTAGCCTTTTAAACCAATTTGGTGAATCTTTCAAGGTAATGTATCTACACATAAGTAATTTTATTTTGTTTCATTTTTAGGAACAAAAAAAAAAAAGCATAACACTAACAAAAGAAAAGCAAATGCCTTGTGGATCACCAAAAGAAATACAAGCTCCCGTAAAAGGCTCTCTTCATTAGCTGATGGTGGAAATACATAAGTAATTCAGTATTAATAAAGGAGACAAATTTTGTTGTCAATATGAAATGCAAAATACTAATTGCAGGTCATAAGAGAGTGAATCGTACTGTTGCTAATAAAAGTGTGCCATTTAACAAAAAATAATGTTAAAACTTTTTTTGCATTAAAAAAATGTCACTTAGTTTTATGAAATGGATTTTCAGATCAGTTGAGATATCTTTAGACATTTGTGACTATTTTTGTTGTTACTATCATTATCATTACGGCCAAACAAAGTTTGAAGGGGGTATATATAGGAATCAGCATATGGTCGGTCTTGCGCATCGAACTACTTCCACATTTTTCGAGCAATGCCCATGAAATTCGCCACACGCAATGGTCTTGGGATGAAGATGTGCAAGACATATTTTTTGAATGTGTCGGAAACTCCGTTGCCATGGTAACGGCATATTATGGCATTAAATCAGGTTAAAATCTTGCGCATCGAACTACTTCCTCATTTTTCGAGCAATGCTCATGAAATTTGGCGCACACATGTGCAAGACATATTTTTTGAATGTGTCGGAAACTGTGTTGCCATGATAACGGCATATTATGGCAATAAATCAGGTTGAAATCTTGTGGATCGAACTACTTCCTCATTTTTAGAGCAATGCTTGTGAAATTTGGCACACACATTGGTCTTGTGGTAAAGATGTGCAAGACATATTGTTTCTATGTGTGGCAAACTGCATTGCCATGGTAACGACATATGGCAATAAAACTGGAAAATATTGCAGATCAAACCACTTCCTCATTTTTGGAGCAAGGCTCAGAAAATTTGGCACACACATTGGGGCAGGGGTATTAATCACCTTCAGTGATATTTTAGTTATTGTTATTATAGTCTTTATTATTGTTATTATTATTATTATTATTATTATTATTATTAATTTATTCATTTATTTTGCATTTTCAAACAAACAATATACAATAAAATTATGTAAATTTAACTTAGATGAAAGGAGTAACACAATAATTTCATAGACACTCACACTTGTACACCAGTCCAGGCATCCTGGGAAAGGAACAGTTTAATTATTAAAATGACCATGGCCCTCAGGCCTTCCTGATCGAGCGCTCAAATATCTGAACCTACAGTGTGGTTTACAAGATTCAAAAGGATCACATGTAAGAAAATGACAGATTACAGTTTTAAACATAATATAGATACATTGAGATCTTAAAGAAATGATAGAGAAAGAAATAGCAGCAGAGGGAGACTGCAAGAAAAATCACACGATTCAGATTATGACTAAGATGCCACTTGCTTACAATTTGGGTAAATAGTAACATGTACATGTATGAATACTAAGACCAATCATGAAGTGAACTATTGTGAGTTTTTGAGTTATGATATTCCCATTAAAACATGTAAAATGTGCATAGAAATGAGTCATTTGATAACTATCATTTTCTTAAAATTACACAATTAGTACATAAACATTATTCCCCCCCCCAAAAAAAAAAGTCTTCCTGTCCCATATACATGTACATGTAAGGCTTGAAAGTGCTTTCAGAATTTCATTCTCAGGACATGTATGCAGAACATACCGGTATTTGATATTTCCTTACACAATATCAACCCTGCATTCAGAAGGAAAACCTTCCCAGACTATTGGAAATGATGAAGTATCACTGTTCTTGCCTATAAATGATCAAATCTATGTCCTCCTCTTAGTGCCGTACATATACCCCCGTCCATACATGAATCACAATATTATCTTCTGTCACTTCAAACCTTATCAAGCCATACAACGATTAAAAGGAAAAAAGAACCAGCAAGAAAATTCTCCTGAACTTCAGTGCATACCATTTCATGTGTTGTAGACGTTGATCTTATGGCATATCTTAGGCCCTTTCTGAGTATCATTCGCCTTGCTTGTTGATGAATATGCTCTAGTATACCACTGTGTTTGTTAAGTATATAAGTCATGAATTCGGCTCTTGTTTGTCTTTATTTACTTAGTTACTTTGTTTTGTTTCGTTTCTCCTCCAGCATCAACAACAAGTAGCAGCTGCAGTAGAACGGGCTAAGCAAGTTACAATGACAGAACTTAATGCCATCATAGGGGTGAGTACATTTTTACAATTTAAATTCTGACTCGTGGAGTTGAACTATGATGGTATCCACTGCATACTTCAGAGAAATCATTCAGAATCGGGACTGGGTGCAGTGAACAGGGTGTGCTCCCCATCTTTTTTTAATGATATTACCCATTATAGTAAGTTGTGTTATAATTGTATAAAAGAGTCCTGAATGTTTTGAAAGGATTAGCCTTTTGGTATACTTGAAAATAAAGCTTGGAAACTCATGTAGGAGAAACACTTTCAACCTTACTGTACTATGTGACCGCAGTTAGGAAAGTTTAGGTGTTGAAATTACTAAGATTTGATGGAATGATATTTTAAGCAATTGGATATATTGTTCTAAAAGAAAAAATAATGAAAGGCTAACATTAAGTGATATTTGTTTGTTTTTTGTTTTGAGAGAGATTTAACATTGTGATGTCCCGTACATTCCCAAAGCGAAATATCTTGGACTTGCCCTTTTGCTGACATGTAAGTCAGCAGGAGGATAAAGCACTCTTCATTCATGATCTTTACAGATTAAAAAAACAAACAACATATCTTTCTAATTTACTTAGAGCAATGCATTTATTTAATCACTAACTTATATCTCCATTTCTTTTACAGCAACAATCTGCGTTCCCACACTTCTCAGTAAGTACTTGAAAAATAACCTGGTTCAGGGAAATCGAATTATAATGTAGCAAGTTGCATCATACCATACAAAACATTTTATTACAGGCAGAAATTAGATAATTCTTTGAAAAATTAAGTAACTAATTCTTTAATGATAGTCATAAAATATGGCCTCTATGGAATTCTCTATTTGGTACATTTGTAGCTTATTTATGTGACTGTGAAATATCTTTGAGTAGTGCTTTTCTAGTGTGTTTTGAGTGATCGGAATGAGGAGTTGACTGGATGCCATTATTGTTGTAGCTCAGAACCCCAAATCCTCTGGGTCTTGCTTATAAACTTTGTAAAATTTATACCGAGTTCCAGACTGGTCACTCGCTAAGGAACGCTGCTAAATCCCTCCCCAGATTAATAATGAACATTTTCTGTACAAATCAATGAGATAAATGAACAGTGTTCAGATGAAAGGGTGCATTGGGACGTCATTTTTTACTTATCCAATTTAAATTAAGTTGGATCAGATACATGTACATGGAAGGGGAGGTCAACTGGTTATATACGTAATACTGCTAAACTCGTATGGTAAATATTAACAGGCATCTTAGCCTACAGTAACAATAGCACCTAGCAGTTGTAAGATTGATAGTTGGGCCTACCTGTATGTACAAAGATTAGTTTAATATGTCAGAAAATTGCTGGTTGCAACCTCTTTTGTCTGGCATGTAAAACATGCAAGCTGATTAATCATGTAAATGCAGAAATAGTAATCTAAACTAATTGTCAATGTTATGACATTCCTTTTATCAAGACTTTGTGTGGTTGACTAATCTTTCAAGATCAGTCAAATGGGAATGCTGATTGAAAGCCAGTCTACTTTATCATTATATATCATTATCAAGTTATTGCAAGCATTCAAAACCATAGGGAGCCTGGTGGTTGTCGCAACTGGAGAAAGTATAATCAGTACTCTCAGTTTTGTTGCTTTCACAGAAATCAAATGGCTGAGCTCCTATTTTGTGAGAACATAGTACTTGGTACTGAACACCTGAACAGCTCCTAGTCAGGTTACCAAAGGCCTGCAGGGAGATCACAACCAGGTGGCTTTTTTTGAAGGGCTGTTGATGTTCTGTCGTAGCTAATGCCATTGTCGACAGGCCTTCTGTTGACAACTTGAAGAAGAAAATTGAATTGCCCACAGAGACCTACAGTGTGTTTTTTTAATAAAAGAAGGCAAAACTGAATATAGTATTTGAACTTGTCATATATTCATGAATTTGTGAAATAGTGTGATCAGTTGTCATCACTTGATCTTGTTGATTTTCCTGTTCCAGGGTCAAGCAGCAATGCAGCATCCTCTTCCCCATGCACATGCTCCTCCAGTACCCATGCCACCTCATCCTGCTGCAGGGTTACCAGGCATACAGAGCAGCATGTCATCTGGTCTCTTACAGCTCTCCAGTGCCATCGCTGCTCAAGCACCATCACATTCATCATCTAAAGAGGAGAAAGGTGGGATCCAGTGTAGGGCCGTAATGAAAATCTATTCTTTAGACCATATAGGATAGTACATACATCTGTAGTAATTAAATAGACATCAAATTAGTTTATAATGCAAGCATATCATCTGTTTGGAGCCAGAAGGGCGTTAAGTCCCATCATTTGTACAAAGCTAATGCCCTTCTGGCTCCAAACAGATGACATAATGATTTTAAAAATATGAAATGTATTATTTGACATTTAGAGGCTACAGTACAAAATTCAACTTGAATATTGTGGACAGGAAAATATACAAGAAAAGAAATACCATATAATACATTTCTTTAAAAAGAAACAAAGCTTGTAGATATTGCAGCACTTTTGTATGTGTGCATTTGTCGAAAGGATGCCGAAAAAATCTGTTGTGTCACTGTGAACAACACTTTTTAAAGTGTAATTTCTGAAGCATTTATATCGTTATTGAGCTACTTCTACATTTACTACCATTTTCCCAATTTGCATTCTTTGCTGTGAACTTGAATCAGTGTCTTCAAAATTGAAATGGAAAATATTATTTTGCTCTCCCAGTTGAACAATCCCTTCTGGCCGATCATGTCAAATACTTTGACAAGGGTATGACACGATATATGTATGAGATATATAAGTATGAGATGATTTTTGTTCTCTCCCAACACAGTCATAACAAATAAGCAAATGCATGGATTATTCAAATGCATAAACATTACTATCAATTTATCATTACCTAAGGTACTGAGATTATAATTACAGAATTAGAAGAAACATTTTCAAAATGTTAACACTGCTTTTTTATCTCTCTTTGTCACATGTATTGTCATTGTGCGTTAGAAATTGTAATATGCACTCAAGATGCATAATATTTTATTTGATTTTCCAGTTTCATAACCTGTTTGTCAAACTTTCATTAAAAACTAAATAAAACTGGAAAGGTTTCTTATTATTGTTCAAGTCCTCACAGTGTTCTTACTTATTTTGTTTGTTTTTTTTCTCCACATCTTTCAACAATAGGTCCAGAACTTAGGGTGAGTATAGACAATTCCTGCTTTTTTTTTGATAAATGAGTGCATATGTGGTCAAACCCTGGCCCTGGTTTTTTTTTTTTTTTTTTTTTTTCACAAAACCAAATATGTCCCTCAAAAGTATTAAATGAATCAATGTTTATACAACTTCAAACATGTATTTCTAGTATCTAGACTTTTCATTTTTATGAGAAATGAAAATTTTGGAGCTAAATCTATCTCCATATCTCCATATGTCAAACAGGTATGAATATTATTTGCTACAAATCTGAGCAGGAATCATCAATAGATGATATTCATTCTGAAATGCATATTGCTGTAGCAGGCAGATAGGGCATGCCGTTTGTTTTGTTTAAATGCTTTGTTACTGCAATGTACACTAAGCAAAATTTTATTGATTCAGCTAAGGAGAGTAGAAGATAACATAGTTGAGGAATGAATTTACCTTTAAAATAATTAATTTTGAAAGTAAGGATTCACAAGACCCCCCCCCCCCCCTTCTTCAGTGCTGTAGAAATTTGAGTGTAAATTGCTGAACCACTCAAGTTGGGCGTCGGGACGTGCCATTATTGTTTGTCAGCTGCTTGTCAATCTTTTGGGAGGGGCTCCTAGTCATTTGCTTAGCTTTCTGGTGACATGTCACACTGCTGATTGATATTCAATGAAAGTAAAAGGAGACATCATGCAGGAAACACTTGTAGCCCAAGCTGCAGGATCAGAAGATTACCATTCATACTAACATAATGTTAACAAACAAGGTCATAGATTAATCATCTCTTAATCTCAATATTCCTTTGCCGTGACACTGTAGTAGTAGTATTTTTGTTTAACTTTCGTTCCTTGTCACTATTGACTCATGTGGCTGAAAATCTGCAGGCAGGTTACACCCTTCTGATGCTAGGGAATCAGAATAACGTTTGTATTCATGCCATCTCAGTATATCATGTCAATAAAACAGGCTGATAACAAAGTTTCCAGTTTGGCACTCACCCCCCCCCCCCCAAAAAAAAAAAAAAATGAGGTCATTGAGATGGAAGTATGACCTACTGATATACATATATGTTTTGTTTATGTCATTCAAGTCCTGTGTTTGTACACTGTATATGAATGGGAAATTTGCGAAAGGATTGTAAATGAGTATTATGATGTTGATTTATATTCTAATAAGAATGCTTTGTCATCCTGCTTCAATGATGATACGGATGATCTAATTGTTGATTTTGAACAAATTGTCCTAGATGGTCATTTGTAAAGGGTTATCACCAATTGATTGCCACACACTGCATCCTTCATCATCCTGATTTGAAACCGTTGTTTCTCCTTAATAGAACATTTCAATATGAAATTCTTGGAACATTTTTGTGTTTCTTATTTTGTTACCTATTCTGTTGATATGTAATTTTGTTATGTTATTTTCTGTTTAGCGTGGCCATTTCCAGTTAATATCAGTGATGTGCAAACGGCCAGTAAATAGGTGGAGCTGTTACATTTGAGCGAGAGTTTTGCCCCTATTTTTGTAATTTTTCTCATTAAATGCTTCACCTATTTTGTTAAATGTATCAAATTAAAGCTTTTAAAGAGGTCAACACATTGCATACCATGAATCCCTCCCATATTTATTTACATTGTATTAATTGACCTTTGATTAACGAACTATGCAGGGTGAAGGATGATCAGGAGGAGCAAAATCACTAAATCTGATTGAGACAAGTTGTATTCACTTCTAACAATTTTTATGAGGGCTAATTCAAATAAAAGAAGTTTTAGAGTAATATTATCCGCTTTGCCTCTATTTTCAAATCATTAATCCTTGTAATTTTGGGACTAATTAGTTCTTATTAATTAACCATGTTATCAAGGTAGCACTTGAGTTTACATCTTCATTACCCCCTCAATGGGTGTCATTTCAGTGAAGTTCTTAACTGTTAACATGATATTATCTGAAACTAAATGGTTTAGTAGGATTTTAAAACAAAGTGTAATTACGAAAACATTTATTAATTATTCTAATTAGTCTATTCAGTTGGGGGATATTCCCCTTGATACGATAATCCTGCAATACTGCGTGAATAGTTAACACAAAGTCGGGGGTTCTTTTTGAAACTTTTTATGAAACTTCAACCTGTATGCAGTGTAAAGTAGGGTTATGTCTGCATGAATTTTTAACTGTTTCATTTTGAATCAGTTATTAATGACTTTTATAAACAATAAATTCTGTATCCCAAACAAGACTACATTTTCCATTAGGGATTTCTAGACTTGATATCAGTGATATCAGCTGGTACAGGTCCTAGCTTCCAAATAAAAAATAAGAGGAAAGTTGGTGAATGACCAGATGATAATTCTTATATGTAGCAGATAATGTGATAATATATAATTTCTTAAATTAAGACACTATTAAAAAGGAAATGTGAAGGGTCATCACTGAAACTTGATATTTCCAAATATTGGTGCATGAAAATCACTCTTGAAAAGGCTTGCTCATAATCATTTAAATTTTATTTAATCCCAAAGATGTTATATATGTATGGAAAGGTCTTACTGAGAAGAATTTAAAAATGCAAGAATTAGCCCTGTAGGATTCATTAAACTTTTTATTAATTTCATCAAAATTTCAAATATTTCATATCCATTTTTCATATTTTTAGTTCCATAACTTTTGAGCATTACACCCTGTTATTTCTAAGTGTATTTTAGGAATCCTCTGTTATTTTCCTTCAAGAAAATGTATACTTTTATGCATGTTAGGTGAAGTGTATGAGAATTGTAGGTGTTTGAATGAAAAGGTGCATAATTTATTTGCCCAAACACATGTAACACAAAACTGGCCCAGTTCAAAACACATGGCCAAACCACAGACAGAAAAATGAATTGAAATGGGTAAAATATGGTAAAGAAAACATGTATGCCATATAAAGTGCAACATCAGAGTGAAATATTTCTCACAAAATGGAATTTGGAGAGAAGTTAGCATATTTTGTCTATCCAGACTACTTAACGGACTACAGTGTATTTGAAAGTAATCTCGATATATGTATTGAGCTCTTCTTGTACAAGACAAAAACAAAAAACGAAACAGAAAGCCATAATTGCCTGCCACAACATTTTTAGTCTATTTCTGATTTATTTATCATCTCTGTCAAACAAGAATCAGGGAAAATTGCAATTTGGATGTAATAAAAACAAGAAAAAATTTAGGAAAACTATCCTCCTCCATCAGTGAATCTCCATTCAATTTTGATTTGATTAAAACATTTTTCTGTCAATTTTGTGAATCGTATATTTCGTTGTCCTTTTTACGAACTGACGAATCCGCACATGCACAAATACGCACTTTGAAGAAAATGGTTTTGCGAACCGTCGAATCGTGTTTGAATGGCCAGTGCTTCCTTATTCCGTATTAATGTACATAATAATAAACACCATTTCAAAATTAAAGTCATAAGCTTTCTTTTAATGTATATATCGATACATGCAATTATGTAACGAAAGCAAATTCTGTTATCTAAGTACACCTAAATCTATAAATGCATTTCCGGCCAATTCACGTTTCTGCGCAGCACACACGGATTCGTCAGTTCGTAAAAATGACGACGATTTGGTTCAATATAAATTGCAAGTATGTTTGAATGTCAAGTAATTGTGTACATTATGTTACCAGTACTAACCTCAATTAGCAACATGCAAGTTTGTTAGTTCCTTTTACAAAAATATGTCTCCATTGTTGTACATCAATTTTTTTTCTCTATGTAACATGAATTTGGTGCTACAAGTAAATGATCGAATTGGATCTTATCCAATTTTACAATGCATGAGAATCATGCCACTTAATTGTACATTCACTCTAATAATAATTGATAAACTGATCAATACAGGCAATGAGGATTGAGAGCCCAAGGCTGAATAGGCAGTCTCACATAATGTCAAGGGAAGTCACCTTGAGTTTCCATAAAAGCTATTACCTGATAGCCGTTAGTGTGTAATTTTAAAGACTTATTGATAAACAATCCAGAACTTGCACCTGAAAAAAAAATAATACACTTCAGTGGAATGCAGTATAGATGAATAATAATGATAATAATGAGAATAATAATATGCAGTTCTTGTATAGCACTTGTCACAAATCATTATGTCTCTATGCGCTTTAAAAGCTCATGTACAGTTTTGGTAGCAAAAAGTAAATTGGAAATTATAAAATATTGTCTTATGATGTTTTTCATGTATTAAAAGGTCATTGTACGAGATCATTTGGTATTCCATTAATGCTTTGCGATGAATTTTACTGTAAATGTTTGTAAGGAACGCTAGATCAGAGCAATATGCCCTATGCAAGGTCCTTTCCACCCCACTAATAGTATGTGTGTAGGTTTTGAATGCTTGTATGGTGTATAGTGCACGCTCTTCTTTTGTTGGGAGTTTATATCCCTGACCTGGCACTGAAATTATTTTTTGCCTCTCATTTGTTTAATATGCCACTTTAGGACATGAAATGTTCACAGCATCTTTGTATTGCTAGTGTCTTGCTATTATCAACAAAAATCTAATGAATCTGATGATAGTTTTTGAAGGCTTACCAAAACTAAGCATTACCTTTAATGAAAAGAAGAAAGAAAGAAAAATAGGGGGGGGGGGGAAGGGGGAAAAAAGAAAGATGGTTTACAATAAGCATAATTTAAGTTTGAAAAAAAAAATTGATTTTAAGATGCCCTTAAATTGTTCTAATGTGGGTGCTTCTTTTATGTAATTTGAAAGTTCACTGCAGAGTATGGTATGGCATGCTTGAAAGATGTTTGACCATATCCTTTTGTGGAATATTTACTTGGAACTAAGAGATCTTTAGAATACACTGTAGCATCCGCCAAGTGATTCTGAAAGGAAATGTGTAGTTGCTGAGTAATAAGCAAAATAACCAAGGCATTCCATGAAATGTTGGGACTATGTCCTGTGTGTACATATCCATGTTAGCAATTCACAGAGTATGCTGTTTTCACCATGTTTTTATGCCTCCACCCATCGAAGGTGGTGCTGGAGGCATTATGTTTTCGGGTTGTCCTTCTGTCCGTCCTCCCCGCTTTCTCGTTCTCGTGATAACTCAAAAGAACCACATAAGGTATGAACTTCAAACTTCATGCTAGTATGTATCACCATAGGAAGACCAGCTGATTAGATTTTTGGGTACGTAGGTCAAAGGTCACAGAGGTCAATTTCTGAAATTTCCGGTGTTAGCCTTGTTAACGCAATATCTCAAGAACTGTTTGAGGTATGAGCTTCAAACTTGGCGATAATATGTATCACCTTTCAAAGACAATCTGATTAGATTTTGGGGTATGTAGGTCAAAGGTCTTAGAGGTCAATTCTAAAATTGCAGGTTTTATCCTTGTTAACATGATATCTCAAGAACCATTTGATCCATTAACTTCAAACTTGGTACTAGTATGTATCACCATAGTGAGAAGAACTGGTTAGATTTTTGTTAACGTAAGTCAAAGGTGACAGGTCATATGTGAAATAATGTTTTTTTATCTTTGTTATCACCATATCTCAACTATTTTGTATTCATGATTAGGGGGAGATAAAGTGATCAGACTTTTGCGTTATAAGGTGTAAGGTCAAGTGTCAAAGAGGTCAATTAACATGTAATTGTAGGCTTTTTATTCTGGTTATCACAGTATTTCAAGAACAGTTTGAGCTATCGACTGAATTTAGGCAGAGTCATATAGGAGATGCAGTAACATTCATGTTGTTTATATTTTGTAAACCTTTGGCTGGCCTAAACTTTACCACAACTCATTTGATAACAATTCACGATGATTTTTTAAATTGTTTTCTTGAAATAGAGCTACATTCCAATCACTAAAATTTGGCTGAAATTTTGACAAAATTATGCATTTCTGTGTTGTTCAGTTGAATGGTCCAGCAATGCAAATTTTATTACTAGATCTTCATATACTAGATAAAAGTACTTATGTTTTAAGAAATGACATGAAATAAAGAAAAAAATGAAAACGAAATTAAGGAATAATCTGTATTCTCCATTTATGAAAAAAAATTAAATACAGGGAACACACTAGGTGGTTGGAAATGGACACCCATATTTTTCAGTTGATGTGATGGAGGATTTCCACAGATCTGTGTGAAGTTCTCTGTTGACTGTACGTCATGGCAGAGTATGGCGAGCTTGCTTCTAGTTTACTCTCTGCTAGCTCACTGTGTTTGCATGGCAGCTTTGGTTGCACTGGGAGCCCAGTTTATTGAGCCTAATTTTCTCCCACCAATAGCGTTTACACAATCGCTCGGCTGGTGGGTTTGATCTGTGAAGTGAATTGAACTTGCCTTTTAACTCCAAAAATGCTTTATTGAGATTGGGTGTACATGAACCTTATATTTGCAGAGTTGACTCAGCTCTTGGTTCCCAAATTGAAGTACAAATGACAGGAAATGCAACTGTCTGTTTCAATAAGATTAGATACATTTGGATCTAATCCCCTCTGAATCAAATTAAGAGAGTATTAATTCAGGTCAGGTTTTGGGAATAAAAAGAAGGAAGGAGTTTTACAAGGCTACATGCCATTTATATTGCATGTAGGCCTAATATACCACCAACTCCAAGGGAAATGTCAACTTAGCAAACTGACAAAGCAGATGAACATGATCATTACAATGCAAGCAGTATTGCATTGGTCGGTCAGCTACAGCATTGTCTTGAGACACAAATTGGGTCAGACATGGTTAGCAGATCAATACATGTGGCTTTGGCAGAGCAGAAAAGATGCTGTAGACCAGAGTCGCAGATCAAGCAGATCCTTCCTGTATTTATATGTCAACAAATGGCTACTAGCGAAATGCACCTGTGAGCTCAGTCACAGTATAAACACAATATTTATCTTTTGTTCTTAGTCCACTCTACACGTACACTATGTACCTGTCCTATTTGAACAACATACACCATGAATTTACTGAAGCATTTTTCACATCGAAGCACATTTTCTTAGACAGAAAATCGGGCAGAAAATTTACCACAAGATATAATTTGTCGCGAGATCACGCAAGTGTAACCATAAACATAACAATGCCATCTTGAATAAAGTCTGGAATTCTGGTAATTTAGACAGATGTTATTTTCACAAAATATCCAAAAACAATGAATGTTAAAAACTACAAAGAATATGGGAAATGAAAGATGAGGAAATGTGGTGGCCCTTGAGTATTGTACAAGTTTAGTTGCATGTAACAACATGTTTATTTGTACCTGCCTGATTATCTGGAAACACAGACCAGGGGCCTGTAACATAAAGAGGTACAATCAATCTTACGATTGATATTAATTGTAAGTCTATGGCAAACCAAGTACTGAAGAATTACAATTGATCGTAAGATTAATTGTATCTCTTTATGTTAAAGGCCCCAAGTCTCATATCTAGTGGGCTCACAATGGTTGTAAGTGCTCAAAAGAGTTACGAGTAAGAGCAACTTGCCTCCCTTCACCGACGATTTTACTCATGCACAATCGCGGTCATACATACCTAGCTTAGTGCTTGATTACCAAGGCAACTTGTATGTGGTTTGCCATATGTCTGAAAATAAAATATGAAAGCATTCAGCCCTGAAGTTAGAGTACTAGTAGTTCATAGCATCCATGGTATTGGACATTCAGGGGTGATGATCAGTTTCTCACAGTACATCAATATGTGCCTAAATTAGCTGGGGACATCCCAGTAGACCGACAACCCATGAGACTGACAGCCCACAAGACCGAAAGTGTCGGTCTCTTGAACCCTCAGAAAATTTGTCGTAGGCCTGCAAGATTGAAACTTTGTCACTCCATTTTTATGAATATACTTTTTAGCATTAAAACAGGTCATTCTAAACTTTTTCATTTTTATAAAATATCCTCCTCTACACAGAAGAGTAATGCAGAGCAAGTAGTGGCCAGTGAGCTTTACACCTCCATATTCTATACTTTCTCCTTTCTATATTTCCTTATACAATATACTGTTATTTTGTTTGTTTACCAGAACTCCATCTCTCCAATGGACCGTAGTAATTCTGATAAGTACCGTAACTCAGACCATGGTGAGAGCAGCAGTAAGAACATGCCAAAGAGGAAAAGAGATGACAAGGATTCAGGAGTAAGTTTATTACTCAAGAACTTATAGAAAGAATTAATGGGAATGATGATAGCATCTTGAAAATAGGTAATCAATTGTTGATAAGAAGCTACAGTTGCATTCAGACTGTTACATGTCATGCAAATATTATTTTGTGGTTTTAATATGATCTACAGCCTGTAGTTCAGAATGAACAAATAAACTTATTGCTTTAATTGTTGTGATGGAAATATAGGGTCCATGTACATGTACATGTGTATTACAAGAATGAATGGTACGAAAAACACCACAGGAAGCTTCTTCAAAAATGTATTTTCACAAGTAATTTACAGGTGTGTAAGCATAATTTGACTTGTCTGCAAGAAATGTGAGAAATTAAAGTTTCTAACTAGGGCGTTATATCTACCTGTAAAGATGGTTAGGATGTACATTACAAATTTGGATTCATTCCCTTGTGAATATTGGTACTTTCGATTGCACATTTTCAAATTGAAAACAGTCCATGCCTTTACATTTTATAAAAAACAAAAAACAAAGAAAAGGCAGTAGTTACTTTTTGTGCAGTGGAATGAATTAACATGCATGTATTTAGAGGTAACTTGAAAACAGTCCAAAGGCCATTTCACAAGTGCATTGTGGGCTTCAGACCACTTAAAATTTATTTTTGTGAGCTTATTTACAGTAATAAACTCAAGGAATATTACATTTTTACATTGTTTATAGCTGTAGCATATACACATGTACATGACATGATGACAAGTACAACTTTTATGCAAATATTTGACTCCATCGCACAGCTTCACTCAATCTTGCCAACTTTTGTTGTTGTTGTTGAAGTCAATCAAGTGACTTATGTTCATGAGGTATATTTTCGGTAAATATATAAATTTAGAAACAGTTGGTTTCAGGTATACATGTACATCTATAGATTTATATCACTTTAGAAGTTTACACACACCCTCCTTGTTATTTCCTTTTGTCTGTTTTGTCCAGAAGTTTTATATTTGGCTTTAGGTATTCAGGCTTTTGGACAGCCATTCCATTACATGTACTTTCTCTTTACAGTGCTTGTGCCCCTTCAGTAATAATTTGGGTGAAGAAATACACTGTAGGGCTGTTGTCTTGTCGATAGACCAACTTTACCTAAACTTGGTCTATCGACAAGACAACAGCCCTACAGTGTATTTCTTCACCCGAATCAGATTGCAGTGTTAGACTTACATTTCTAAATGTTTTGCCCTAGGATTTTTAGTGATTCTTGTTTTTCATGACAACAGTGTTTGCTGAAGTGACCCATTTCAACTTGAAACAAAGCACCCTGTTAACCCAAGGCTACCATTCCGATGCTCTGTTGGAATATCGCTTCTGCCATCTTTAAAATTCACAGTTTGGCTTGTCTAGTCGATATATTGAAAGTCTGAGCTGGTGTAATGCTTTTTATTCAGTTATTAGTAAATACCTTTAGTATGTCTCAAAATATCTTCATTCAAGACATACCCTTTGAAAAATAAAGTAGATACAGTACTTTTGACATAAAACTAAAGTTGAGTACTGGTCATGCAATTTCAATATAAAAGAAACTGCCTGAAAGCTATTGGAAAAGGTTGATTATGTATGTATGTAAGAATTGGTGAATACTGTGAGGTTTTGAAATCATCAGAATGATAAGAAATTGACTCAATCTTGCAAAAATGCGAAAAGTCACGTACACTGCACACAGAAATGGGTATATGGGACTAAACACAAATGCAGCATAAAGTTTGGTTCCGAATTTTCTGCTGTTTCTTGTCATATTTGATTATGGGGGCATTTAAAGAGCATCCTTTCTTTGATATTCTTCCAAACTGACATAAAAAGAATGTAAAAGCTCATAAATTATTTTCCTCTTTTTACCAGAACTCAACCTTCTCTTTAAGTGTACATTTACATTTAGATTCACTGTCAAACAAATAATTTTCATAAATTGTATGAAACCTTTAAAGTTACTGTATATTTATTATATATACATGTATATATTTATATTAACATAATTTACTCTCCCCCTTTTTTCCCATTTTTGATGTCTTGTTTGTCTTTTCTTCCTGTGGTATCTTTTAGGAGAGTGATTGTGAGAAGAGTGATGACAATCTCATTGTTGATGTTGCAAATGAGGTAAGTTCCTGGCTAACAGAAAATATTCTTCTTTTTTTTTTTCTTGAAAAGGGTCTTCCTTGTTTTTTACTCCCCATCTCCCATTATTTTCATTTATTTAGCAAATAGGCATGTCCTAGTGTGACTTTTTGAACTCAAGTAACATGGGATATCTTGTTAACTGTTCATGATTTAAACTACATTTACCCAGTTCTTTTTTAAACATTTCATCCCTACAGAAATATACTTAATAGTACTTGCACATAGCCCTCCTGTACGAAGCTTTATGCACATAAATACATTATGAAATAAGTGTAAGAACAAATGTAGTGAAAATGTCCAATCTTTTTTTTTAATAATGGGGAATCACCGACAAACTTCAATACCTTCTTTTTGTTCTTTACCAGAATCCTCCTTCACCTGCTCCCAATGGTAGTCAAATGTCACCAAGGGAGAGAGAAAGAGAAAATACCATTGACAAACACAGGGCAAAGAAAGAGAGATCCAGCACTCCCAACAGTATTGCATCAAGTGCCAGTTCACCACAATCTAAACCTAGAGAGGTAAGAACCACCCCTATATCATCCACCCCTATATCATCCACCTGTTTACCACCATCCAAACCTCAACCAATGAACAATCCCCTGCAGTGGAAGAAGAATATATGGGTCTGAAATTTTTGCTAGATATGAAAGTTGTGAAAGTTTGCCTAGTACTTAAAGGGATTCGGTAACTTTGTGGAGGCTTGATTTAATAAATTGTTGAATTTTGATATCTGTCTTGTATAATGATGTTCAGAATGATAAATAAATAGCCAGGCATAGAAAGGTTTTCAAATATATAATGCTATTATTGAGATATCTATGACTGAATACTCCCATTTACGAAAGCGTATGGCCATATGCTTTAGTCTAACACTGAGTCTATGGGGAAAATGACTCTGGAATTTCCGGTCCCTTGCATATGTTTACTTTTGTGAAGCACATGATGATTTTGAAGTGCTTTCTTTTCCTGGGCTCCATTTTTAAACCATGTTACATACACTAATAGCATGTAAGGCCAGGCAGATCAGATTTTATCAAGCCTCTAAAAAGTTACTAAATCACTTTAAGCCTGTGATAGCGACCAATCCCCGAGCAAGTAGTGTGGCATAGCAGCAAATCCCCAAATATGCAGCAAACATTATTTTTCTGACATTGTTTCCATCTCTTAACTAGTCCATCTACAGTCAATGTTTAACTATAAAAAAAATATTGTCCCAAGTTTATAAGTGATTGCTTGCCCTTCAAATCCCCTTTCCAATCCATGCCCCATTTGTTGAAATTTTGCTTAAAGGGAATGTTGAGTTCTGGAAAAGGTGGCAAATAATTTGTGAGCTTTCTCATTCTTTTTATGTCAGTTTGGAAGAACATCATTGTAGAAATGTCCCCTGAAACGTATTGCTCTTCAAATGCCCTCATATTTGAAACATGACAAAAAACATGACAAGAAAACACCTGAATGTTCGGGCCGAACATTTGTGTGTAGTCCCATATACACATTTCTATGTGCAGTGCTTGTGACTCTCATCAGGATTAAGTCAATTTCTTATAATTTTGGAATTCCAAAACCTTACAGCAATACAACAATTCTTATGTGCTATATAATCAACCTTTCCCAATTGCTTTGAGACAGTTTCTGTCATAATTCAATCTCATGACCAGAACTCAACTTTTATCTTTAAGATGTTTGCTGAGCACTGCTACAGTCAGCTGCTTGCACTGCAAACAGTGAAACAAAGGTGGCATGCGATACAGAGTCTTCAATTACAACTTTAATATGCAAATCTTTTTTTTTTTAAATTCACATTAACTGCTTCAGTCAAACTCGTCTTGTTTGGTAATCAGGACAATTTTATTCAGCATGATAGACAACAGTATCATTTCATCATGATGCATATTACTTATATTATAATTGCGCCATCTTCTTGGTCCATCTTTCAAACCAATTTGTGTCTCTTGGAGAATAGTACCTCTCTAGTCTATCTCCTTTTCTTCTAGTTTGTATAAAATGTAGAGTTAATGTTGATGTGAATAACAAGAATTTCAATCCATACTTTGTTTCAGAACGAAAATGATAAGCGGAGTTCTCCTGCCCCACCAAAATCTGAGACACCCACGAGCAGTGGAGCTGCTACACCTGGTTCTAGCAGCAGTGCACAGGGTATCAAGCCACCAGTAAACAAAGTACCTCCAAGTATAGGTAGGTTCTAGTAGTACTGCTAAAGGTATCAAGTTTCCAGTATAAATAGTTCTAGCAGCTGAGCTTAAGATAGCAGGAATCCAGTAAAAAAAGTATGGTCATTTACAAAAGTTTAAGACCACCCATACACATTGTATTAACTCCAAGAAACACCAAACTTAAACCAATTAATCATAGCAACTTTTTCATTACTCAAACGTCAAGAGATGGTGCTTACCCTGTCATATGTTTGAGCTGCTTTGATCTTTGGAGGGATCTTTCACAAGAGTCCTCTCTATTACATGGACATCATAGCACCTTTTTTGGTCAGAAAATCCAGTAAACAAAGTATAGTCATTTTCACAAGTTTAAAACCACCCATACAAAATGTATTGACTTGAAGAAATATTTTTTACTTTTAGAAATTTAGAAATTGCTTTGTGCAGAGCAGTCTTGCAGCAACTAATCCTCTTGCGAATTTGACGTTAAGACTTTCAGAGTAGCCCTCTTGATGGAGGGTCACCTTGGGGGCCCTTTAAAAATTCCTCTTTTTTTTTGCCATGTTGTATTACAGAAAAAATGTTATACAAGACTTGCCTTCCAAACAGTTCTATCCAAATGGGATCATAGCACTACTCTGATGATACGAACCACTGTTAAATACATATTATGTGATCATTCAGTGAGAAAATGTATTGCAGGCCCAGTGAAAGAAATAGCAAGAAAACACTAGGTGGTATAAGCTTTTACAAATGACTGTAGCTCCAAGTATAGGTAGGTTCTAGCAGTAGTGCACTGGGTATCAAACCTCTAGTAGACAAACTACCTCCAAATATAAGTAGGTTCTAATATAATAATGATACTACGGTGCTATTATAGTGCATATCAATGCCATAGCGTCTCTATGCTCTTTAGGAAAGGAAAAATAGAAGGATAGACAGATGCTATAAAATGCCAAACATACATGTACATTGTAGGTTTAGTTTTTCAGGGTTACACCATGTAATTCTTTCAAGGAATAAGAGCCCTGAAAAGGGCTGGTGAGCTCCGCTAAGAGCTCTGTGGTTCTGAAAAACTGAAAAACTGAAAAACTAAACCTACAATTCAGTATCTCCACCTTGAAAGTGTCGCTGATACTTCACTAAATACATGTACATGTAGCTCACTCAAAATGCTTTTTAAACAAATACGTTTCTAGGACGGTTTTAAATTTAGATATTGTGGATGAATCCTTCAAATAAGATGGGATAGTGTTCCAGAGTGAAGGGGCAGCGTGAACAAATGATCGCTCTCCATAAAACTTGGTCTGAATAACAGGACTATGCAAAAGATGTTTCTGAGCCGATCTGAGCTTGTGGAAGGGTACATACTTTACCAAAGATTCATTTTGAGATGTTCTGGAGCCATTGGATGAAGACACTTGTGACCTTGCTTCTAATTTTGCATTTATCGCAAATATATATTCAAGTTTGTGCTATACTATTAAAGAAAATATCTCCAAAAGGTAAATGCATCTTATTAGTAGACCAAAAATATGAATGAATGTGGCATACAAGGAACTTGCCTTTTATACAGTCACCCCTCCCCCTATTCTCTTTAACCTTTAACAATGCGAATGTCTGACTTGGTTTATGGGGATGATTTTATGTCTCGTAACAACACATAAATATTTCTTTATTTTGGTGATTGGTCATCTTTAAAGGAACTTCACTAAAATCAGTGAAAAAGATGCCAGCTCGTCTTTGACTGTGCCGAATTATTTTTTTGATTGATTAGCCTGACCAGCTTGATTTTCTCATCTTTTTAGATGCATTGCTTACCTGTTACACATTTCTATCAATCTTTGCTCTTTTGTTTTTTTTCAATTCCGTGCAAATTTTGTTGAATTGTATGTTACGCTTGTTCATTACCAGAACTCACAATAACTTTTGAATAATGCCAAGTACTTCACCCGATAATATTTCCCAAGAGATTATTATGCTGGTTAATTACAGTATTCAATGTACTAAGATATGCCAAAGTGGCTTGCTAAAGGTGGGTTTTCACAGGGTACGCAAACAATTTGCAAAGGATGCTAATGTCGAAAAAATGGCGGAGTCCAACATTCGCATTTTTTGCTCCAACAGTTTGTGTAACTTGCGCGGAGGTTCGGAAGCGTCGTCAATTGTTTGCAGGATGTGGGAAACGTTCGCAAGAAATTTCAAACTTTTTAAAAATTCTGCCGAACTAAAAACGAACAATTGGCGACAATTCCGAAGCCCCATGCAAGTTAGACAAACTTTTGGAGCATAAAATGCGGTTGTTGGACTTTGCCATTTTTTCGACATTCGCATCTTTCGTAAAACGTTGCGTGCCCGTGAAAATCCACCTTTAGAACCACTTTCATCAAATTTATTGTGATATATTGTTTGATTGTAATCTAATTGTTGTTTTGTCAGGCCCTAGTGGAGTCAACCATGACCTCAATCCATATATGCCTCCTGGGATGCCAAGCAACCTTTCCCCAGGGGCACTGGGTCCCTACAGACATCCCATGGTACGTACAACATCATCAACAACCTCTTCCATTGGCACTGGGTCTCTACCCTTATACTATTTAAGGAGTTCCCTGTTCTGTTTTTAAATATATTGAACAGTATCATTACAGAGAATTAAATTTAGTGTGTATATTTTTTGTTAATGCCAACTGTTTTACATGATAACATTTCCCAAGAGCTTGGCATACTGGTTAACTACAGTGGCACCAGTGGATGTCTAATGCCTATGAAGCTGATTGGTGTGATAATGAATGTCTTGTGTACAATGTAAAGTGTCAGTTAAAAATAAGAAATACATGTATAATATCGAGAACCAATTCACGTCAAAGCGAATGGGTTTTGATAAAGTAATTGATGATTTTATGATTGCCTTCTCCAATAACCTGTTAGTGTGTGCCAAAAAATTGTCATGGTACCATGTGTGGCATTTATAGCGATGTATTTTTCTCAACTTTCTTACCAGTTTAATCCAGGTCCTGTGCCCTTTGACCCGCATGCACATACAAGAATTTCATCTATTCCTGGCATACCTGGAGGAAAACCGTAAGTATAACATCATCACCCAGGGACTGTCATATGGGAAAGTGCTTTATGGGGAAAATGCACATTAAACAAGATCCTGAAACATTGCAGCTTTACTCTGGTAAACCATTCAGATCAAATGATTTTCTTTCGTACCAGGGTCAGGAACACAAGTAAAAGATAACCATGCAAAATCACTAATAAAAAGGAGGCAAAATTACAGTCACTTCAGGTTGTGAAAATTATGCTCTAAGATTTATAGATTGTGTTCATTTCTATACTGAAAAGAAGAGCAAATTCTTAGGAGTAATATAAAATTGCATTCTGCCATGACAACTAAAGAAAATGATAAGCGGAGTTCTCCTGCCCCACCAAAATCTGAGACACCCACGAGCAGTGGAACTGCTACACCCGGTTCTAGCAGCAGTGCACGCGAAATCACAACACTGCGAAATCACCCTGCAAGTCTCGGTTAGTTCAGTGCATGCAAATCACTCAAGTCAGCAAACAACACACTGAATAAATCTGCACTGAAAGCTTCATTAGCATACGTGCTGCAGATTGGCTGATTTGGCTTGTCTTTTTTTTAATACATCTAAAGGGCCCTTGATCCTAAAATTTCACACATGATATTTGATTCTCAAGTTTAAAATATATATATATATATATATATATATATATATATATTTTTTTTTTTTTTTTTATATGTGATAGCTTGTGAATGATTGAAACTGAAGAAATATTGTTGTAATTTGTTTGTACAAACAGTGCCTACTCATTTCATGTGAGTGCAGATGGTAAAATGCAACCAGTACCATTCCCCCATGATGCTCTTATTGGTCCAGGAATCCCTCGTCATGCACGTCAAATAAACACTCTAAACCATGGAGAGGTGGTTTGTGCGGTGACCATCAGTAATCCCACTAGACATGTCTACACAGGAGGCAAGGTAGGCTTACAATATTTCAGTTATATCCATGAAGTACGTACTTCTCTGACTATAGGTTTGGCTAAATCCAGCTAAGTGGGAAGGAAAAGTCCTTCCCATTTGTACAGGAGGATTCTCTCCGATCATTCATTGTTGATTCTAACATTGGTTGAGATTCATGTTCCTTGCCTCTGAATGATTGCAAACAGAACATTGTTTTCAAAGTTATTATAAAAGATGAGGTAAGAATTATTAAATTGTTTTATTCTGAAATAGCACATTTATCTGAACCACTCCTTGATATGTTATTAGTGTGACATCAATACTTTTTTACTGCATGTGTTTACAGAAGAAACAGTGGGTTGATAATTCCCTTCTATAAAAATGTCAAAAGAAAATCCTAAACTTGGTGGAAATTCAATGTAAAAGCTTGGTTTTTGACTGTTTAGCCACTCCCTCAATACCCAATTTTGGAAGAAAAAAAACAGTTGATTGTCATTATATTCATACACATTCAAACTCTATGTTGCTAGACCAGTGGTTATATGATATATAATACTAAGTGAAAATAAAGCCATAGTTCAATTACATGTAGTTTCTGAACCTTATCCCCAAACGGCTTGTGTAGGACGAATTGAAAAGGAATTGCAAATATACATCTTTTGGCATAGCTACAAGCATATTGGATGGACATTTTGATTTAAATTTCACTGATATTAGTCAAGTGGATTTTAAAGTTATGAATAATTAGGGATTTCCAGAGAAGAATAGTGTATCTCAAGGGGAGCACATATTTGTCTGACTGGAAAGATTACCTGACCTATATCAGCTACACTACATGAAGATGCACACCAAGGAAGACATATTTCACAAAAGCCATGACCTTAACCAATACTGTATAACATGTACCTTTGAAAGATGCAGAAACATCAAAAGAAAAAGCTTCAAGTTTCAAATAGAGCCCATTACATAGAGTAAACATGAGTGGGATACATTAAATGCTTATTCCTCATGTACACATTATTGACTTAGAGTGAACAAATTCAAGTGCTAACAATAAGAGACTGCTACAATAAAGCTTTCTCTGCTTTAAACAATAATTTCAGTTTTCAGTTTATATACTTTAACACTTTAACAAATAAATGACAAGTTACTCAAGTTTATTGCATTTTTGCCTTTGTGAATATATAGTATTTGCCTTGTTTTGTTTTGATAGGGTTGTGTGAAGGTGTGGGATATCAGTCAGTCAGGAAACAGAAGTCCAGTATCTCAACTAGACTGTCTTAATAGAGACAACTACATCCGATCCTGCAAGCTACTACCAGACGGAAGGACACTCCTGGTTGGAGGCGAAGCCAGTACTCTATCCATATGGGATTTAGCAGCAGTAAGTATGCTCTAGCATAGTGGTGGGGGCATAATGCATTTGGGGAGTTTTGTCAGTAGAAATAAACCAACAGAATTCAATCCACATGCCGACAAAATGTGTAATATATAAAATAGGGAAAGAAATGCCATTTTTTGTTTGTGAAAATTTTCTTAACTGGCTTGCTTTGCTTGCTCAAAGCGTAATCTATTTCTAAAAACCTGTCTGTCCATTTGAATGGTATTCTGTTATATTTCCAAAGAACCAGCAGGGCAACATAATATATAATGTAGGCCATAACTTCATTTTGCATTTACACTGTAAATTTTGTCAGAATGTATAATGTACTGATGTAATATGTGATTTGCCAATGAAAATATTTACAAAAGGAATACCATTTTCAATACTTAAATTGTAAACGTTTTCTATACTTGATTGTTTCACTCGCTTGAACGAAAATGGTAGTCAGTTGTTGTTCTTTTAATGCCCATTTAGATGATCAATGGAAAGATAATGAAATTTCCACAAATTTTTATTACAAAGTTTTCTTGCGGATGATGAAGAAAATGCATTGAAAGTATCTCAACTTAAAATATTATATGTTATCTGGGAAATGCAAAACAAGCTGACAGGAAAAAACTGGACAGCAATAGGAAAATTGCGCAACGTGTAATTGGCAGAAGCCTACACACAATATCTAGTTTGTATGAAGAGAGAGTCTTGACAAAAGTCCAAGGTATCATGAATGACCCCAACCACCAATTACGTGCCCAGTATCAGTACAATAGATCAGGTTTTTGTCTATGTGTGCTGTGATCAGCAACCATACGTACAAGGCAATCTTTCATGCACAACTCTATTTGTACAATAGAATGTCTCACAGACGTCGTATCCTGTAAGATAGCAGGACCTTCGTTCAAGGTACACCCTCCCATGTTAGACATGTGTGCCAGTACAGGGAGGTGACCTCCTTGGTTGGTATGGCATACAGGAGCATATACATACAGCAAGGAATGCTTTACTTTTAATTGAAGTGTTTTTAATTGAAGTGTCTTTAAACGTAGTCTCTTTAACCAAAGGTCTCACTGTCGATATTGTTGTCGGTAGGGTCTGACCGGGCCCTTAACCCTTATTCGACCAGAAAGGGTTATCATAATTACAATTATAATTATAACTATTGTGTTTGAATTTATGCCTGTGAATTACTGTTCCCATGATGTGAATTTATGCTTCCTTGCTTTCTCCCTCTGTCTTTTGCTCTCCGCACTCCTCGGTACTCTGAAACCACATTTGCCTGCTCTACAGAGTGTTTCTTTAAAAAGGAAATCCAAATTTTCACATAAATTACTAGAAAAATTATTCTGTCCCGATTACTTTTTATTATTCATGACAAAGTTTATTTCATCCTCTTTCATTTGATACCAAATATATTATGGTATTTTCATGCATGAATGAATTTGAAAGGTTTTAAGGGAGTGATGTCAAAAGTAGATTGCGCACAGAATTCCTTAAAGTACAGTGCAAAGAAACTAAACAAATGATAAAGACACATGTACATCTTACAGGCAGTTTTACAGAATAAAAATCACTCAAACTACCTTCTTCTTTTTTTAAAAGTATCATACTGTTATGAATCACCTTTATTTATTCAACTGTTTTATTAGTTCTGGTGTTACAGGATTCATCTTATATTCAGGAAGCTTGTACAAAAGAGGGAAATAAAAATCTAGTTGTAAAGTAAATAAAATGCAGTTTCCAAATTGTTGTGTAAGCAGAATATGTTAAGTCTAAATTTTAGGGCTGGCATTTGGCCTCAAAGGACTCTGTAACATTTGGTTCTATTTTCATAAACTTTCGTCTCATAGATGTACAAGGCTAGAATAAATGAGACACAGAGCAGTGTCTAAAAATGCAGTAGTGTAGAATATGCAGCAAAAATTTTAAAGAAGGGTTCCCTGGAAGCCCCCTCCTGGCTCAGCAAAAAGGTCACTCAACTTTTGGATGTGTCACTCATTCCTAATGATTCAAACCTTTCCTGATAAACTTATTCAGGAATCAATTAACTGAGGTCTCAGCCCTGTTAAAGATTGGGTATTATCGCATTGTTACTTGTAATTTGTTCAGGCTACACCTCGTATTAAAGCAGAGCTGACATCAAGTGCTCCAGCATGCTATGCCTTGGCTATCAGCCCTGATTCTAAGGTTTGCTTCTCCTGCTGTAGTGATGGAAACATTGCTGTATGGGATCTTCACAACCAAACCCTTGTCAGGTAATTAACTCTCCATTGTTGTGAAAGTTAAGGAAAGTAAACATTGTCCTAGTCCCCTTCCATTGTATAATATATACAGTGGAAACTCGCTATAAAGAGCTCCGATATAACGAGATTTCTGATATAACAAGGTAAATTTGCTGGTCCCAGGTCTTTGTATTCTTTTGTTTTTTTCACCCTGATGTAAAGAGATGCCTGATATAACAAGGTAATTGTCATGGTCCCAATGTCCTCGTTATAGTGGCTTTCCACTGTATACGGGCCTCTAATTTTATGAATATTTCACATAAACAAACTTATAAGAGTTCAAAGATGATTTTAATTTATTGTTTCAATGTCAGATTAGATCATTATCTCATGTGTTCAATTTCAACTGCAAGTGCAAGATATTTGTATGACTTAATTTCATCATTAGTGTGTCAGCCTTCTGAGGTTCTGTCATCTATCCAAATTATGAGCATGACTAGATTAGGAGATAGATCTAGGTTTTTTTTTTCTCCACAGCAGGCATAGTTTTGCTATCAGGACTGTTTGTCAGCTTAACTGCTAGTGGGCTAAGATAATCACATTACTTTCTTTGTTTAGCTTTGCAGAATTAATTTACTCGCTTCCAAGTTTGGAATGCTTAGCACTCATATATTTGTAATATTTTCCTCTTCCTCAAACAACCTTTGCAGGCAATTTCAGGGCCACACAGATGGAGCGAGCTGCATTGATATATCACCTGATGGTTCAAAATTATGGACTGGGGGTCTGGACAACACTGTCAGATCATGGGATCTCAGAGAGGTAAGTTTGATATTAGGTTTGGTATTAATGTACTAGAATAACAATTGTCATTTTGATGCCTCCGAAAGTAGTCTAAAGGCATTATGTTGTGATGGGTGAAGGCTGTCTGTCTAATTGTATAGTCCTGTGCTTTTTTGTTATCATGATATTTCAAGAACTGTTCGACATTTAAATGTCAAATTTTTTACTAATATTTATCACTTTAGGGAGATATGGGGGATGGAGGGGGGGGGGGGGGGGGGAGGTAGGTCAGATGTAACAGAGTAGAACTTGACTCTGTCCCCTTCTTAAAATTGCTCTCAGACGTCCCAGAATAGGATTAATACTGTGCTCCCATTAAGATTCAGTTGTCATACGAGACTGTTTTGTTCAGAGGCTTGTTTTTATCATTAAAACAAGTACCTTAAACGATTTTGTGATATGTTTCACTCCATACACCAAATTATATTTGGTGAGAACCCTACTCACCTTATTCTATTCAATGATTTAATTTCATAGGCCTCTTATTTCAAGAATTTTACTACTCTTGTGAAACTGAAAGCTGTGAAATCTCTTTCATTATCATGATATATTTATGTTTGTTTTTCAGGGTCGACAACTGCAGCAACATGACTTCACATCTCAGATATTTTCTCTGGGATATTGTCCTTCAGGAGAGTGGCTTGCTGTTGGGTGAGTTTATCATTATGAAACATTGTAAACATTCATATTTTGTCAAAGTTGTTATTTGTTTAGGGGATCTTTCAAGTGGTGATGAAAGCAAGACAACCAGGAAAAAAAATTTCTTGATGAAATGAAAGTGTTATTTCATGCATTTTTGGCTGAAGCAGTACCAGGCAGAAGCAAAAGCAGAAGTAGAAGTAGACGCATACTATACGTAGTGCTAGCCTACTTTTGTAGAATTTTGAGGAGGGAGAGGGTCCTGGGCTTCCACAGGAAAATAAAAGGGGCAGTTAGGGGAAGTGTTTGTACATTAGTATATCCTCGCTAACCTACATGTACCTGTAAAATACCACTGCACTATACCTGCATTGACAATAATTTTGTCTGGTAGACCTTCAGACGTCAGGCCAGGTGGTACATTGATGTCTTTTCAGTGATTTTTATGTATGCAGGGGTAGTGATTGGAGGCTTTAGTGTGTTACAGAGAATCCTGATTGTTACCTCGGGTGACTGAGAAATGACCTTGAAATTTTCAAAGGGGAATGTGCTCCTCCTCCCTTCAAAAGATTCTGTGGCCCCTTTACTACTTCTGTTATGGGGTGCTGGCATGAAATGAGCATCAGAAATCATTTCCATCAAGACATGTTTTTTATTTGCATTTAATTACAGAACTAAGTTGATTTGTATAGGATTAAAAGAGGGTGACATTTGGCACTTCATAATTCATAGGACTAAATCGACGCACATAGGCGGGGTTTAAGCCTGGCTTAAATTTAGGCAGCTTTCGAGAATATGGGCCACTGTGATTATGTTATACTGCAGCATTTGCATTCCATTTTAGAGTAACCAAATATTACTTGTTTATTTTTGTTTTATTATTGTCACGTAGCATGGAAAGCAGCAATGTAGAAGTTCTTCATCACACCAAGCCTGATAAGTACCAGCTACACTTACATGAAAGCTGTGTCCTTTCTCTCAAATTTGCACATTGTGGCAAATGGTTTGTCAGTACAGGAAAAGACAATCTCCTCAATGCATGGAGAACTCCCTATGGCGCAAGCATATTCCAGGTGAGAACTCACTGTTTTGTTATATATATTTTGTTATATTGATATATATATATATATATATATATATATATTATAGTTTATAATAAACATGAAACATCCTAATTAGACGGAGTACTATGTTCGCATCTGAAATGATGTCCCTATTCTTCAGGTATATTTTAAGGTCATGTTTGTAACATTTTAGCCAAATGTTTACTTTTGCAAATTGTTGATGAAAAAAAAAGAAGAAAAGGAATATACACACATGTAAATGTATGGCATGACTCTACTATGCTTTACTTACAACACTTCATTTTCAGCATTGGAGATTAATTGTCCCCGCCGAACGAAGTTCGCGAGGGGACTATGAAACGGGCTCCGTTCGTGTGTGCGTGTGTGTGTGTGTGTGTGTGTCCGTCCGTCCGTCCGTCCGTCCGTCCGTCTGTCCGTGTGTGCTCAAATGTTAGAAAATGCTACTTCTCTGTCATTTCTTGGCCGATTTTGATTCTGATTGTTTTATCTGATAGGGCTGGGTGGGGGCTTCCAAACTTCTACACAGAATTTTGAAATTCATTAATTATGCAAATTTATGCAAATTTATTCAAAATTGACGAAAAATGCTACTTCTCCTCTATTTCACATCGGATTATGATTCCGATTGTTTTATCTGATAGGGCTGGGTGGGGGCTTCCAAACTTCTACACAGAATTTTGAAATTCATTAATTATGCAAATTTATGCAAATTTATTCAAAATTGACGGAAAATGCTACTTCTCCTCTATTTCACATCGGATTTTGATTCCGATTGTTTTATCTGATAGGGCTGGGTGGGGGCTTCCAAACTTCTACACAGAATTTTGAAATTCATTAATTATGCAAATTTATGCAAATTTATTCAAAATTGACGAAAAATGCTACTTCTCCTCTATTTCACATCGGATTTTGATTCCGATTGTTTTATCTGATAGGGCTGGGTGGGGGCTTCCAAATTTCTACACAGAATTTTGAAATTCATTAATTATGCAAATTTATGCAAATTTATTCAAAATTGACGAAAAATGCTACTTCTCCTCTATTTCACATCGGATTTTGATTCCGATTGTTTTATCTGATAGGGCTGGGTGGGGGCTTCCAAACTTCTACACAGAATTTTGAAATTCATTAATTATGCAAATTTATGCAAATTAATTCAAAATTGACGAAAAATGCTACTTCTTCTCTATTTCACATCGGATTTTGATTCCGATTGTTTTATCTGATAGGGCTGGGTGGGGGCTTCTAAACTTCTACACAGAATTTTGAAATTCATTATTCATGCAGATTTATGCAAATTTATTCAAAATGGCTGAAGGTTCATAATGTTTTCATGTTTTATATTTCAGTTGTACACATGCATTGTTGGTATTCTCTTCTTTTGCATGCAGTAACATTATTATTTTATTCACTAAAGTTTTTCACTGAAGTTTTAAGGTTCAGGCTAGTTAATTTCCACAGATCTGCACTTCCGGCGGGGACATTTATTACGCATTGCGTAATTTACTCATTCACTTGTTAATAGAGAAAGCAGATTTGATAATCTCTACTTTTTGCCCTCTTACAGCTTTTGATGCTATTTTGAGAAAATCAATTATTGCTTGTACCGCAGTTGAAAGCTAGAATGATTTCATAATCCATATCTCAAACCACTCTCTAAGAGTGCAGTTGAGTGGTACCTTTTAACTTCATCACCTACAACAACAGACCCATGTATATTTTCTTACTCTGGGTGACAGCTCTTTACAAAAATACAAGTATGCATTCATTAAATAGACAAAAAAAAAAAGAAAACCAAACATGTGCCTGCTATACAACTGTAATGCAGGCAAGTAATATTACAGAGTGGTTTGAGAGTAAACATGCTTTCCAAGTTGTTTTCTGCAGAAATCTTCTCTCTAGCTCACATTAGACAAAGTTCCTGCCATTTTCCATTGATACAAATTAACTTATAAGGCAAATTAGACTATTATAGATCATTTTGTGCTGAGTGCTCGTAAATGCTCTTACATGCTTGAGAGTGAATGTCGTGAAGTGCGGCTCCATACATAATTTCAGTGAAAGGCTTCCTTTAGGCATATTGGATTGAGAAAGGATGTCTATGTTACAAAAAAAAAAAGGCATAGCTTTTCTGAACTATGCACTACTGTGTTTACCCAAGGTCTTCCTAAGATATAAGATCCTCTATTTACAAAAAATACATTTCTAGAAAACCAATATTTTGAGTGAGCAAAGGAGATAAGCCAGCTAACAAGGTGACTGAGGTAAAGGTACATGTACTTACACATAACTCCATGTAATGAATGCACAGCTGATGGGTTTTGTAGAGGTGTGAGAAAATAAAAAGATTTTTTTTTTTGTTCTGTTTATCTGATTTTTTAGTCCAAAGAGTCATCATCGGTGCTTTGCTGTGATATCTCGGTGGACAACAAATTCATTGTCACAGGATCAGGTGACAAGAAAGCAACAGTCTATGAAGTTATCTATTGAAAGTATACAGAAGTTGAGCCCTTGGACAGAATCTCCATTTTCCACCTAATGAGATTATGAACTTTGAATGAAAGGACACCTGCTGTAACTAATAAGTATCACACTGTGTTCAATGAAGCCAAAATATCAATGACCAAGTATCTGTGTGATACATTTGCTGTAAATTGACAGCAAGTGAAAATAATGATGGTTAGATATAGGCTCTTGATTTTTTTATGAATTTTTATTTTCTTTACTTTTCTGTCATGTCATGATTTGGACCAAAGTTTTGTTGATCTATTGGATGGGGTAAACATGATGCAAAGACAAAACAAAAAATGCCCACATGTTATTCTGTAGCTTTTATTCTTTTATGTCAGTAATCATGTAATGGTAGTTATTGTGGTTTAAGTAGCCATTCATACTTGAGGTTTATCGTATAAAACTTTGGTTTACATTTGAAAACTACATGTATTATCCAAATCAATTTCATGTTTCAATCCCAAATCTTTTATTGAATGGACACTCGTGCCTTTACTCCAGACATGAGTATAAATTTAATTTCCTCACTTTATCTCACCAGTTGTTATTATACTATTAATACATGGTTGGGAGTGCGTTAGTGCGATCTGGCAACACAAAGGTTTTTATCGTGGTGTACTAACTCACGAGGCGTAGCCGAGTGTGTTAGACACCACGATAAAAACCTGCGTGTTGCTGGATTGCACTAACGCACGAACTCACAACCATGTATTAATAGTTTTATAAAACGGGTCTACAATCTTAGTGTTTTCTTACAATCTTAGTGTTTGATCTGGATTAGCCGTGCGTTAGTCCCCTCGCCGTGCGTTATCACTTTTTTTTGCACGGTCACGTGGTGTTATTTGACCAATCAGGATGGCTACATTCTTGAACCCGTTTTATAATATCCACTATCCCATGATGATATATATTTATTGTCTTCATGGAAGGGTTGCATTTGATTTTTTCTTAATTGTCATTTCATTCAAGCCCTCAAGTGTAAGAAATGTGAGAGAGAGAAAAATTTGGCCATTATACTTTTTCTTCCAAAAGCACTTTAGTGGAGACACCCCTTTACATTAACCATGACCTAGTTGGCATACATGATTATGAGTGTACAAACCAGACTGAGGAGCAATACACAAGAATACATGCTGATTCTTAATCCCAACACATTTGGTGTGAGTCTGCTGTATCCATCAATCACATGCTACATGGCTACCATATCCTCCAATGTAATATATATATGTGTTGGACTAGGGTGCAAAAACCATATGAAGACCTTGATAATGAGAACTGTTTACAACCAGGCTACTATAGTTTTTAATTATTGTTTTTTTAATTGGACTGAAACACAAATAATAAGAGTTTTTCTTGAAGGTAAACCCTAGATTTAGTCATGTTCCTTGGGTTGATTTAAATGTTATGTTTTGAGGACATCTACATACCCAGTCTTAGGCCAGAACACCACTTTACTTCCTGGAAATCCCACAGACCATTATCATCTTACAGCATTCTAACCAGCAAAAGGGGCTGAATAGTAGGCCCATCTAGACACATTAAATAGTTTCTTGTTTTGAAACTTCTTATCAAATATTTATTCTTAAAATCTAAATATTTTTTAAAGAATTATACATTTACTTGAGAAACTTACATATGGATGAAGTGTCATTAGTTTCCCTTCAAGTGGAATTTCACTCTAGCACCAAGTTCGCTTAAATAAAGGCATACATTGAGAATAACAGATAAGTGAAAGTGAAAAATGAAAGAAATACATCACAGAATATAGAAAGATAAGAGGATAGAAGGAGAAGTACAAAGAAATTTTGGAGGAAAGAAGGAAAGAAGACAAAATAAGATGAAAAGGGAAAATGGAAATTGCAACAATGCCATTCTTGTGGGCTGTCATATGAGTTAATCTTCTGAAAAGTGATAAGAAGTTTGACAAGACTGATATGAACCCTCTGAAGAGTGACAGGAAGCCCAAAAATGTTGTTTTCATGGGTTGTCAGTCCTGTGTGACATGGGTCTTGTGTACCTTCAAAAATGTTGAAAGAAGGCCCACATTGCTGTAGCCATGATACCAAACAAAAGGAAGAAATCCGAGATGACAATTTATACATGCTTGACCAATTTGCTAATATCCAGATGCCATGTTATTTTTATCTTGATTCTAAAAAAAACTTTCCAACTACCCCTATATATGTTATCCAAATGATCTCAAACTCTCTTGAACATTTAAGGGGTTTGAAGCATTTGTTGGAGACATCTTCTTGTGTAGATGAATCTCAGAATTGAATGACTACTATAGGCATGCACAATCCAACTGTAAGTATCAAGCAAAAGGTCAGGACATCATGAGTAGCATTGGCCATTTGTAAATAAACTGTACCTAATTAATGTTCAGAGAATGTCAGATTCTTCATGTCTTTCCAAATACTGCTATTTACATAAAAAAAGTCATGTATTTTAAGCCACGATGTGTGTATTACCTTTACAGTAAAGTTGCAACTTCAGCAAAATGTTTTGGTTTTTTCTCTTGGGGGAAATGTATGTCTCATTTTACAGAACTATAATACAATATTATTTCATGGGCACAGATCTCTCTGTAAAATTTTAATTCTTCAGTGTTTTATGAGGCCTGGAAGTAACCTTTTCTTTTAAAAAATATCAGTAATATCTTGCCCCTAAACTGTGTTAAAGTCTATATTCCAGACTGTTAGCTTCAGTTCAATATGTTTCTACACACATGAAATCTGTAGGTGTCTGAGGATGATATGATTATACGCAAACGTTTTATCAAGGTCTGTTTTGTTCTGACATGCTGAAACCCCCTTCATTGGTTGTCTTGCCTACCTCTACGTTGATGTGACTTCTTGTACTTGTATAATTAATCATTTCAAATATAGGGATATTGTATCTTGCTGTATTTTTCTGTAGATCTGGAGGTAATAATTTGGTCATATCAGCATGTTGCTATGTTTCTTAGAAGTGTTATGAAATTGTTAATTCATTCCCCCTTAAATATGTGTTAATGTAACTTTTCCAGATGAACGCATTTTGTGTTAAAAATCTTTTTCTCAGAACCAGATTTTAAGTAGATGTGCCTTTGTTGAAAATCTGGCAGCGTCTCTTGAAACTATCACAAGTCTAAGTTTGCTAGTGTCCATGACAGTTTCGTGAGACACTGCCCCCGCAAAACGATCTTGCAATGCAAATTGTCCATCTTGTTACTCTTCTTTCACTAATACAGACATGGGATATACTGTATAAAAAGTATTGTGTATACTTTCTAGTTGCTACTGTTTTTTATAAAGACTCTGACATTCCATAATGTATGTTATATGAAAAAAAGTTCAGTATATCTGAAAATACCCTTTTCCTAACCAGATTTTCAAAGGCTTGATCACTTGTTCATGAGTAATTTGTTTTTCATTACATGTATCGTCATTGTGATCATAATTGCCATATGCATACCCCTCAGAGTGTGGAGATGGTGCACACATTGCATGCATGGGTAAATCTTATGACCGGGATAATATCTGTAAAGTGCTTTACATTGGCATTAAGAGCTTAAAAAGTCCAATTTATCACTACTGTTTTTATTGTTATTATCATTGTTATTATTGTTATTATTATCATTATGCTAATTGCATCATCATCATCTTGTTTTGCTTTCAGACGTATTTAACTTTTCTGTCTTTATGCAGACTCACATTTGATGGCCCGTATTTTTGAAAGCTGCCTTATTTCAGACCAGGTTTAAACTCCTCCTTACTTTGAGTAAAACCGTGTTTTACTCAAAGTAAGGATCTCTAGCAAACATGAACTGGAAAAAACATCAACTTTAAAACCCAGTGGCCTGTATTCTACTCATTCATTTGAACCCAAGGTGAGGACTAAATTCACCTCAAACAAAGAGAAAACTTAGACCTCGGTCTAAGTCCCTTTGTTAAACTCGACTTTAGATATCGGGCTTGAATTTTAGTAGAAAACAGGCCAGTGAGAAGATTGTTTTCTTGTGCTTCTTTTAGTAACAAGGATAGGGGTATGCCTTCATCATAAGATAAAACAAGGATGGTCAAGCCATTGATGGTGGGGGGGGGGGGGGGCACATTTTTACTGAAATGGAACCTGCATTCATCATGAACAGTGATTTTTGTATTTTGCATAATTCCTTTAAATTTTTTTTTACTTATTTCAAAAGTATTTGTTCAAATTCTTTGAAACTTGGCATCATTCTTGGTAAGGATTGTCTTTATGTCACCCTCTTTCAAATGAATACCCAAATCTTACATTTTCATCAGCTAATGACAGTTTAACTCGGTTAAGTTTTTGGTAAAATTTAGTTTTGTCTCTACATACATGTATGTAGTACATTTATGTACATGTACTGTACACATGCATTTGACTTTTTCTCAAAACTTTGCTGGTGGTGAGTTTCAACCAAAATTGGCAGGGATCATCCTTAGGCAAGGAGGATCTAAATTAATACAGATGGGGGTACCTACCAATAAATGGGGGGGGGGGGGGTTAAGTCTTGGGGGCACTACCCCCAAGAGCACCAGGAATGGCAGTAATTTACATTCATTTTTGCTTCTTCTTTAAGCCCTGTTGCAAGTTGCAAAATTGTAAGCAAAGTTGGTAGGTATCCTTAGAGGAAGGAGAGACCTCATTTTCTGAAACAGGGTACCTTGCCCCCTAAGGGGCTCAGGGGCAGCACCCCTAAAATACCCCTATTGTAAAAATTAGATATTTTTTGAATGCACAGCTTGGTTCGAACCAAACTAGGTAAGAATCGTCCTTTGGCAAAGAGGATCTAAATTAATGCAAATTGGGGGGGGGGGGGGGAGTGGCTGTTGGCCCCCCAAGAGCCTGTGACACCAAATTGAAATTTTTCCTTCTTCTGTAACACCTATTGCTACATGTAAAATGTAACCAAACTACATGTAGGTAGGAATCATTCTTAGGGGAAGGAGACTTAAAATTGTTCAAGTATAGTACACATGTAGATTATTATCTTCAAGGGGTCTGGTGGAGGGGCAGCACCCCAAAAGTTCCCCAATGGCAATTATTTCATGTACACATATGCTGCTTCTTAAAAACACACAGCTTGATTTCATATGAACTTCACTGTCCAATAAATCTTTATTGAAGGGGATTTAAGTTATGCAAATGGGGTACCTGGCCAACACGGGGGTCTCAGAGGCAGCACCCCTTAAGTGCCCCAACCTTTGATTTTTCACCAAGTGAAAATTTTGCCCCGATAATTGCGCAATGCAGGCGAGACTGCCCTGGGCATTCCCCTTGCTTCTGGGATGCTCTGTACCTTGCAATGATAAATGCATCAGGAGCTAAAGCAACAGTAACAGTTGTAGAATGCACATACATGTAGCTTTGATTCTTTGATGTGTCATGTGCTCATAAACCCAGATTGATATGGTTATTTTTTTTGTAATTGACACCATGAAGAAGAATGAAAATTTAGCCAGGTATTTTCTTCAAATTTCATGGGTGGGTTTCATGAACAGTATTAAAAATAAATTCTGAGAAAATCAGAAAAATGAATGACGTCATTTCTTAAGTTCAAATAGTTGATGTATTAAAATGTTGAAAGAGTAGACTTGATGGAAGTGGAGTATTGTATCAACATCTGTGAGAGGATCATGTTCTTAAAATGCAGGGGAATTAGCCTGCCTTATGAATGTGTTTACTTCTGTACACGAGATAAAGAAAAGCTTGTTGGACAACTCCGTATGCTGACAGATATGTATTGAACAGTTTACTGCTCAGAATACTTAGTGGTAATTAGCTCATGAAAGAACTTCAAAATGATCTTCAAGAATGGGTTTTGGCCTTTCTGAAGTTGTAGGATGTCTGGGGGGGGGGGGGGGATCCCAAGAAACAAAATCTTTCGCCACCATGCTCCACTCTATCAAGTGTTTATAAAATCCTTTTTTTTTTACTTGAAAGGTGTTCTGGCCATGGATGTATGTCTTGGCCCTGTCTTAAAAAGAGATGTGATTGATCCCAATCAATTTTAGTCATCTGATTAATTATAAACTTACAATCTCCTATTCCTTGTGTACACAGTTGCAATCGATATCAATTTCAAGTGAAGTTGTGGTCAATGCAGATCAATCAAAACTTCTTCATAAGATGGGGCCCTTTAAAAAAAACTACACATGCAGAATCAAGCTTTTTAATAGTGGCATATATTATCAAATTCTTCATTAGTAGGAGAGTCCTGGACATTGTATGTGATTAATGTTACTCTACTCATGTGACTTACTTGGTGAGAAACTTCAGTTTAATTTTTTTTAGAGATATTATTCTCTTTTTGAAAAAGTAGATCATGGTCCTCATAATAAGGCAATTCCACATGGGCAGTAAACATCATTTCTTGGGTAAGTCCAAGTTATTTGGTCTGTTGCTGTCCCATATGTTGCCAAGAATAAAGAAAAATATAAACAAATCATAACATCAAAAATGTCATTTTCCTTATTTGCTCAGATGTAAGCTCTAGTAGACTGTAAACTTGATAGAATCAGCAGGTATACTAAAAAACTTTGATGATGGCTGTAACATATGGGACAAAATATGTACTCTTCCATGACATCGATTACTGTTATGTCCCCCCTGATTGATATAAAAGGCATGGACTTGCAAATATCAAACGAATGTTAGCAACGGAATTACTCAGAAATTTTTTGGCATATGTTGTGTGTCAGCTGGCAAAAAAAATCTGATGAACTTATTATATTTCAGTCAATTAAGTTCTTGAAAGATTGTGTTCTGCTCTTTGTGGTGAATAGAATGGTTGCTTTAAAAATCAAATATGTACTGGTATAGATTAAATCCAGTTTTTACAATTTTTGTTTGATTTTTCCCATGAGGAATTGCCCTGAACATAATGTGTGTTTGTAGATAATGAGTTTGACAGATTGAGAAGTGTCTACACAAATTATTTTCAAGTAAAGACAATAAAGAAATGACCCCTGAGAGTCTTGGACATAGCATGTGAGCTTTGTTTTGAAAAAGAAAACTTATTCTTGTCAAGATGGCTATAAAAATGTTAGATTGGTTCTTCATTTTCTGGTTTTCTGAAGTCTTCGAATATGTTTCCCATTAAAACAAGTAAATGTATCATGAGAAATTAATTTTCTGTGATATTGTATATATATTTGTAAAGGAATTTTTTACGCCAAAATGTCATGGACCCTATTAAAAGTTTGTGGCTATTATCACTACCGATTGGCTCATACTGTGTGTTTCATTTCACCATCAATATTTAAAGATTCGATATTCAAAATCATATTTAAATTGTCATTTTAAGTTTCGTTGCCAATGTGGTCGACAACCAACTCCTTTTTTTTTTTGACAAGGTACTTATTAAAAACCACATTGCAGCTTGAGAGCTGAATTACATGGAATGTACGTACAATATTCCAAGCAGAACAAAGTAAAACACATTTGATATTCATATTTACTAAAACATGGTAGCCATTTTGTAGCCTAATAAGTATATACATGTACATAGAGCTGCATTAAAATGAAGAGAGAAAATGATATGGATAGAGAAAGAAAATCAGAAAGAAGGGAAAAGGGACAGAAAGAGAGAGAGAGAGAGAGAGAATATAATTTGGCATGGAGAGAAAAAGTATTTAGTAATAGGAAGGGGAGAAAAAGAGGGAGGGGGGTGTATGTATATACAGTAGGGGCATAGAGAGCGGGTGTATGGGGGGGGGGGGTATGCATCCCCCCAACTTTTCAGGTGGGGGGATGGTGTGTACAAACATCCCCCCCAGGTTTCACCCTCACCCCCCCCCCCAAAAAAAAAAAAAAAAAATGGAAAATATACATTTCTATTATATGTTGTAGATAAATATTATTTGTTATATCTATCAATATTATTCAAATTTATATATTTTTCAATATAGATATTATTTATGTACATTGTATGGCAAGAGTGCCCAAGTCTGCGCAGTGCCCTTGTCTGCGCACACGCGTAAATGCGCGATTCTGATAAAACACGCAACGATCACAAACTTTTCATCTTTATCATAGCGATAGGTATTCATGCAAAAAAACGAGTCAGAATATTGAACAAGGGTCTTATTTCAGATATTTTATTCTCAAGCCTCAAAATGTTGTATTATACGTCAAAACTCCCGAACTGCGTATGAAATGAATGACTGCGCAGACATGGGCGCTATTTTTTTTTTTTTTTAAGTTGAAATGACACGGCCACCGTTTCTTGTGAATATAGCATTGTTTTTGCTCTAATTTTGATGAGATTTTGTGCAAACTTGCTCTTTAGAATATCAGGAATAATATAAATTAAGCGTTAGAGGAATATTAAAGAAATTCTTGTTCATTTTCAGGTCAAAATCTTAGGTGCGCAGACATAGAGCTCCCCATCATATATTTATATGAATTTATTAATATTTATTTACAATTCTGTCATTGCTTCTGATTTTTCCCGAAATATTTTTACACTACTAGGAAGTTAAAACCATCTGCTTCAAATTATACAACATGGGTGTTGATCTGGGAAGGATATACATGTAGATTTATAATTTTTTTTTTAATTGAAGGGGGTGGCCTGTGTTACATGGGATGATTTTTTTCAAAGCCATAATGCAGAAAAATTATTTAGATTAAAAATACAAGTAATTATTCTCGATTTAGAGGGTTCAGTAGCTAACTTTCCATTATAATGCAATTTTGCCACACTCATGTTATTAGTAATACTAACAATTTTCAAAATTGAAATGAAAATATAGTCACAGGAATCGAATGTGGTGGGGAAAGAGGGAATATATCACCCCCAATATTTATCGAGGATGATGACCTGTGTCATCATCACCCAAATATACATAGAAGAATGATGAAATGATAATCATAACATGTAGACTCGGTCAAAAGCACCGCTCCGGGGGTCGCATATGGGCACAGTGCCCCTACTTTTCCCTTCACTTCAGTTAAGTACCCCCATTTTTCTTTTGAATCCCCATTTTTCTTTTGAATCCCCATTTTTCTTTTGAATAAGTTCCCGTTCCATATTCTTATAAGTGCCGTTTTTGATAATTACACCTCAACTTTCACCTTACCTTTGATAAATACTCCTATTATCCTTTTTAATCCCTTTTATCCTTTTTAATCCCTTTTATCCTTTTAATGTAACAAGTCATTCTTTTTCTTTCTAATATATAGGCACTGATTTAATTTTTCTACTTTATAAGAACATTTTTCTGTTCTTATAAATGCCCCTTTTTCAGGTGTGATTAGTGCCCCTTTTCACCTCTGATAACTGCCTTTTCTACACATCCATTTATTTTTCTAATAAGTGCCCTTTTCCCCATGATAAATACGTTTCCCTTTTCCATAACATGTACCCCTAATCAAAAGTGACTTAGAGCCAATATTGTTAAATGCTCACTCGTATAAAAAGTATAGCTTATTAAATAAATTTTGGAAATGAAACCCCATCAGAATTGTGTTCCCCCATTTTTATATTATTGCGACCTCACAAATTTTGAATATTGTTGACTTGCTCGCTTTGCTCACTCGCTCAATATTCAAATCATACTACAAAACTGCAAAGCATGATGCTAAAGTTGTATCTTGGACATGTAAAGAGAAAAACCATATACATGTTTACACACCTTCACCCTAAACTATATATATGTGTGTGATGGGGGCGTGCGTGTGTGCGTGTGTGTGTGTATATATGGCCCTTGAGGAAAATCATACCCCCCACCTATGAGGACTACGCCAATGCTCATTTCCCTTTTCTTATCAGCTGTGCCCACCCCATGGCTATGGCAATGCTTGGTGAATACTAGCTTTTTCATCCCAAGATAGACGAATAATAGAGCCCTCAGACAGGACCTAATAATTTTGCGGCTCTTTTTTTACTTTGGGGGGACTTTCCTTTTGTGTTAATATTTTAGTCAGGGTCTTGAGATACCAAGATGGAAAACTATTATCAGAGGCACTAAGATTCTGGGTAAGGGCCACCCTCAAGAGATACTAGGGCAGGCATTTTCACTGTCACTGTCACCGTCACTGTCGTGGAACCAGCATGGCGTAGCACCATTTGAGTACAACTGGTGTGACGCCATGCTGGTTCCATGATGTAGGCACTCTGATTATTAAGACTGAGCCTGCTGACATGACAAGAGGCACCAACGTAATTAATATTTTGTCACTTATTTGCGACCACGGAGCACTCAGTCAAGGCCCCAGGTTATTACAATTATCTTGGAGAGACACCTTTGCACAGAATCATTGGCGTAGATAGGTCCTCATAGGTGGGGGGTATGATTTCCCTCAAGGGCCATATTATATATATATATATACATAATTCCTACTTAAGGCGATTTTTTAGGCGAAATATTCGACAGAAGGGGGAAGCCGACGTTAAGTCGAATTTTTCGATTCACCTTAACGTTCTCGGCACTGTTTTTTCCCATTTCCGTAGGGGTAGGAGGCATTCTATCGATATAAACGTAGGGGGCACCAAATTAATTACATTACTACAAAGTTTTGTTCGGTAGGGAGAACTCATTTTCGTATAATATAACGTGGAAAAACTATATATGTATAACTCCTGGGTATCTAACGTCCTAAGCTGGACTTAGGGCGATGTCTGTTTTTCTTGATTATATCAATAGCTTGGGGATTTACTCAAAATACCTTATCGCACGTACACAAAAGGAAGTTATTATACGATTCTTTTTGCCATAAATGCAAATTGAATCAAATTAATTCTAAACATATACTAACATTTTGAATCCATTAATTCTCTGTAACGTCATTTCGCGCTGATATACGTATATACAATAAAAAAAATTTTAAAAATTGGCCTTTTAGTTGAATCTAGGAATATATATATATATATATATATATATATATATATATATATATGAAAGAACTCATAAAGGAAGGGCAATTACCCGCTAATGCTATCAACCTAATCCAAGATAACCCTCAATGTGCTACTTTCTATCTCCTGCCCAAGATCCACAAGGTAGATAACCCTGGACGTCCTATTGTCTCCACTATTAACTGCCCGACAAAGCTTATTAGTCAGTATTTAGACAGCATCATTTCCCCTCTAGTCACCAGGCTACCTACCTATATCAAGGACACCTCAGACACCATCCGGCTCTTCAAAGACTTTCGGTTTCAGGGAAATGAGCACCAGCGTCTACTCTTCATCATGGACATTATTCGAAAGAAGGGTTGATGAGATGGCAGCCTTCTTCACCGACCGAGGTTACCCCACTAAAATTGTTGAAGAGGCAAAGGTTAAGGCCAGCACGATTACCCGGCAACAAGCACTCACCAACAGGCCTAACTCTGCCATCTCCCGTACCCCTCTGGTCATGACGTACAACAAGACGACGGAGCGCATCGCCCGTGCTGTTCGTGCCAACCTGTACATCCTACGGTTCCGACCAATCTACGGAGAAGATCTTTAGTGTGAATCCTATTATGACTGCATACAGGAGAGATCGCAATCTGAAAAACCATCTGGTCCGCTCCAAACTTCCAGCCAATCGAGATGTCGCTTCTCCCGGCACCACTAGATGCATGCGACCCAGATGCAAGACCTGCGCCCTTGTCTCTTCGGATGATGTCGGGGGTCCCAAAGGTACATGGCATATTCGAGGGCAGTATATGCTACGAGCAACGTCATATACAGATTGACGTGCACTCTCTGTGGCATGGTGTATATTGGCGAGACGAAAAGACTGGCAGACAGAGTCACCGAGCACCTGAGGTCTATTCAACTGAACACCCCTGGGCTCCCGGTTGCTCGTCATTTTAACCTCGCCAACCACACTTGCAACGATGTTAAGGTATGTGTACTACGAACCTGCCTTGATGAGAGAGAGAGAGAGAGAGAGAGAGAGAGAGAGAGAGAGAAAGACGATGGAGGAGAAAATCATCTTCAAGCTCTGGACTTTCCAGCCTCATAAGATCAATGCTACATTTCGATCGTTCAAAATTAATCATTGAACTTTAATTCCGTGAACTTTACATGCTTATTAATTATTCTACTTTGTGCAACTTTCCTTTTATGACGTCCTTCTCTAGGTGCGCTTTTTGCTTATCTTAAGCTTCTCATCATGACTCTAATTTTATTTCATTGCTTAGTATCTTCTTTTGTGACGCCATGTGACGCCATGTGACGCCATGTAATTTAAATTGCGTTTTTTTAGTTTTTTTTTAAAAATCCATACTTTCCTTTGTTGCGTTATTTATTAGCGCTCACTTTACGCGTCTAGCATTTTAATTTTTTTACTTGTATCATGGCTACTCATGCGTCTGTTTAAAATTTTTTGTCTGAAATTGCGCACCAACTCTTTCCTTCCTTTGTGGCATCACTTCCAGCGCTTACATCATGCGTAGAAGCTTACTTTTATTATTATTATTATTATTTGTACATGTAACTTGGCAACTTATGCGTCTTCCTAATTTCTTGCATCTAATTGTTTATGTTCAGTCTCACTTTGATAAAGGTCTTTGACCGAAACAGTCCAAATTTTTGGCTCCTGCGGTGTTTTTATTCGACTCCTGAGTTAATCTACTAATTACACACTGACGCAGAACTTTTCATATATATATATATATATAACTGTGTGTGTGTGTGGCACTGCGCAGACTTGGGCACTCTTGCCATACAATATTGTACATAAATAAATAATATCTATATTGAAATAAAGAATATATAAATTTGAATAATATTGATATTAACGAAAAGTACCGTGGCTGCCAGTCTGAAAACTGGGAACAACGGGCCTAAGGGACCAAATTTGAGATGGCTTCAATATACATTTCTCTCACATAACAAATTTATCTACATGTGTGCCAAGTTTGGTGCTTCTATCACAAAATGCACTATTAAGATTAAGGTAATAGGATCTGAATTTCTTTGTTATTTTAAAGATATATCTTGAGCCCTTTTTCACAATGGGCACCCATGCCACCTATTTTGTTAATTCTGTATAGGGTAATGTTGTCCTGATTACAATTAGGATCATTACAAACATATACTACAATTTAATTTTATCAAAAATTTTGTATATAAAAAAGCCCTTTTTGAAAAATGGGCACCTACCTGTGTACTGAAATTGGTGCTTTTATCATAAAATGCACAATTGCCCTAGAATTTGTTGCTATGCTGCCCCACTATGATGAAGCTGAAATATTGAACTAAGACTTTTGTGTCTGACAGAGTGCTTTACTACCCTGTTTTTTGTGCATGTGTGTGTGTCTCTCTCTTATTTATATATACATGTACAATGTATAATATATATATATGGGCTATTCACGTGTGTGACCAAAAATCAGGGAATTTGGCTATTGGGAGCCCTACAATTTCAATAACCTTCCATGTGTGTTGGTTTTTCCTGTATATAAAGCAAATACAGACATATGTACAGGGATTAATAAGTAAAAAAAAGGTCAATGATAATACATGTACCTGTTCTACATCAGAGGTAAAAAAGTTCAGGTCATGTGTGTGACCTCGCACAGAAGCAGGTTTTTTAAATTAAGATTTCATCTTTAAATCTCTCTGAATTTTCAAAAGCTTCAATATTCATATTTATGGTAGGTATATTTCATTGTACTATTTCTTAGAAAATAGCATTAATAATGTAGAAAGTTGCATAAGATTTTGTTATGTAATATTTTGTATCATGATGTATGGTCACGTGTGTGACTTTGGGGGATCACGTGTGTGACATGCCATAGGTAATGTGTAAGATTTGGTGAACTATTGAAAAATCATAATTAGTATATTTAATTCATTTTGCGATAGCTCTATATGAATTATTATCAATAAGGCAGAAAGTGATTTTCAGATCTTCTCTTTATGAAAAATACACAGGGAATGCACAATTATTTTTTTTTTTCATTTTCATACATTTATTGATATATTTATTGATATACTGTGGAGGTGTTTTGGTCTAGTAGAAAAGTAACTGTATTGCAGATCACAAGGCCTTTATGGGGTTCAATCAATTGCCATGGCACTAACGTCCTTTGGCAAGACACGTTTCTGCATTTGCCATGCTCAATCCACGTGTAGTAAGTGGGTACATGTAGAATTTATTTCTTGAATGCACTGAGCACTACGGTTGTCGTGGTAAAACCAGGGTAATAATATGCTTCCAGGGCCCTCAGGGAGAACAGTATTTAGTGCTGATGGGGCTACCCTGGGTAAACAAGACATATTATTATTTTCTCTTAATTCTTCTTATTATTATTGTAACTATTAGTATTATTATATATTATCATCATTACTATTATCATTATTATTAATTTTCAGACCAATGAATCAAAGTAAACCAATCAAAAGTTTTCATGCTGATATACAAGTATATTCATCTTCAGCTTGTTTTCTAAACTATTTTAGAAGCACATTTCCATTGGCCAGTTACATTATAAATATATGATAGCTAATCACAATTTGATCATAATTGTATAGGGCTATGCAATCAATTCAGAGGATTAAGCAAAAGGAATACAAAAAGTGAAAACAGAATAACACGTATTAGGTCAAGAAACTCAACAATAATAGACGAAAAAGACCGTACACATGACTTGCCCAGGACATATGTTCTTGACCATTTGCACTTACGTCACGTGTGTGACAAAGTTATGAAATGAACGAGAATCATATTTGGAATAATACAGTGTATTTGGTGAGATGGAGGACACCACATACAAGTTAGGACACAAAAAATATAGATAATCCGAATTGTATTTTTCAAATAGCATAAACTTTTCATGCTTTGGGGTCACATGTGTGACATTAGAATTACTTAATTATGCATATATTATTACATAATGCATACCAAATTTTCCTTTTCCTTCAACTCAATTACGTGCAAATGGACCTAGGAAGGGTATGATTGACTATAAAGTGGCAACAACTATTAAAGCTCATACTGAGAGATGACTACTTATATGGTCAAAAAAAAAAAAATTTTTAAACTTTAATTTATGCCTATGTAATTGTATGCAAATGAGCTTAATTGGGGGTTCAATTTTTAAAAAAATTGTGTTCCATGTAACTTTAGACATTACTCTTCAAGAATATACTTTTCAAAAACAGCAAGAATGAATTTCATTTTTGTCAAAAACGTTTCACTTTACAAAGAATGGCCCTCCTCTTTCCAACTTTCCTTTTCTCTCTCCCTCTTCTATCTATCCGTCTGCCTCTCTCTCTCTCTCTTGCTCCGGTTTTCTTCTCTCTTTTTTAATTTGTCCTCTTTCTTTAGGCCTTTTTCACCCTCTTCAGATTTTTTTTCCCAACATAGGGGCCTTATAATGATATTTATGCATTGTTACTGAAGCTTGCTCTTGTCATTATATATGTGTATGCATTTTTATCTCTTGCTAGTATTTATGCTAGATGTATCACAGTTCTATAATATTACTGCAATTCAGCCCACAAGCTGCAATGTTTTTTTTGGTCAATACACCATCTCATCACTTAATTAGTCATTTAGTCAGCTATCCATATAGGTAATGCTCTTTGTCAGCGTATGTCGCTTCGAGGACTGATTGCTTTGGACATACTGTATCTTTCTGTAACCATAATGATGCAGGACAGTTCTTAGAAATAGGCCACTGAACATTTTGACTTTTTTGGCCTAAAATGGTCATCTTCGTGTGAAAAATGGCAATAATAATATTACCACAGTGCATATACTAGGAAGAAATAATTAGATGACAAATAATTACATAAGTAAAAGACAAGCAGAAGATATTAAAATTAACAATATTTTGGCCCTGTGAGGTTTAGGATGCATATAGCTAGCGATATTGTGTCTCACCCACTCGCGAAAAATAACATTAATGTACCCCAAGTGCACCTATCACCCAAGTTTGGTTGCCATTGCAGTAACATGTGCAGAGTTATGTGTCATAAGAGAGTCTTGCAGGTAAACTTTAACATATAACCTCAAATGACCTTTGACCTTATCACGAGACCTCCGACGGCACCATAACATGCAGGTCCCCTCAGTGCATCTACAACCCAAGTTTGGTTGAAAAGTGACGGTTCCAAAGTTATCTGTCATAAGAGAGTCTTGCAGGTAAACTTTGTTTGACCTGAAATGACCTTTGACCTTACCATGTGACCTCCGAAGGCACCATAACCACTGACCTCTACCACCTGGACGTTTCATTGGCTCAGAGAAGTGACGTCGTGGGTCCGCCATGTTGCACTTCTGAAAAATCGACACGGAGAAAGCTGGAATACAGATTTGTGTACAATCTGACCGTCTGTTCTTCTTGCCGAACTTTGTTTTGATGAATTTCGATTGTTAAACATGCCTACATGTACTGCAGTCAACTGTTCTAATAGATACTATAAAGGATGTGGACGGACATTTCATTCGTAAGTTCAACTATGTTTTCCATGTATTCAAAAATTAAGTTGGAAGTTCACCCGAGTTGGAAGTCGTTAGCGTGTAGCGCTCTGTGTAGTCCCATGTATTGTATTTTATGCACGGTTATGTATCGTTTAGTTAATACCATTTTGTAAAATGTTTAAACCGTTTTCAGTTGAGCAAAAAAATACTTCCTAGCGAATGTCCAAATATTGCCATAAATCTACATCTCACAGTTATGAAATGTTTTTCAAGTTTTCTTATTTCCTTGAAAACTTCTTTCAACATGTTCAAGGAACTCAATGAATCAGTATCAGTCTAACTTTAAGTTACAATACATGTCAGTCTATGGCCATTCTATGGCCTAGCTATGCCACACTATGGAAACTTTTCTTGGACTGGTTGGAGAATATTTTGTATGTGTGACTGTGACTATCTGTGAGTGTGGTGAGTGTGGGGAGTGTGGGATTTCTGGACTATTTTGGCAGTTGTTACATGTAGTTCTAAAATATACTCTAAAGGCTATATCATGGAATTTGTCACCTCTCGTCTCGCGTGTGTGCTCACTCTGTGTACAAAGTCTATGAGAGTGGATAGCTGTCACCAGCCCTGACGAAATGAACGGCAGTGAATGGACTGGTGACCTAAATCACGATAATCATGATAATGCCCTTCTAAAATGTAACTGTCCAAAGGCATGTAGTTTAAAAGATTTAGCTAAATAATTGTAATGACTCAGCCCTACATGCTATGCTATACTTTTGAGATTTTAAGAGTCTTTCTTGACTCATTTCAAATTGCACATTTCCCGAACTGGACTAGACCTTATGTCAGTAGATCCTAGAGGCGCACGGCCAATATGGGAGACTGTCTCCCATATGGGAGATTATCTCCAATATCAGAGACTTTATAAAGGATTTTGGTATCCAATTTCAGAGACAGTCTCCAGTTTGAGAGACAAATTTCTTTGTTTACATTTTCTCAAAAGGGATTACCTTGGCAGC